>WBNM01013118.1:11425-49199 GCA_013399055.1 Ramphastos sulfuratus | reverse complement strand
TTTTTTCAAAGTTTTTTTGGATAATCTTCTCTTTAATTTTTTTTCTCTCTCTCTCTTTTTTTTTTTTTTTTTAATCTCTTAATGAAATAAGAACTGAAGACACCAAACAAGTAGCACAGAATACAAGCTAAAGCCAAAACAAACACACACAAAATCCCCCAAACATAAAAGACCCTTAATTCAGAAGCAGGGCTATTTTAGATGAGTATTTTATTTAACTGAAGCTATTTCTGTATATTTACAGGTTCTGATATTCAGCAACAAATGAAAATTCCTTGGTTGTATTAAGAATATGGAATGAAAAGAGAGATGTACTTTCTAGATAGTGACAGAGTTTATCATCCTGATCACAGAGCCCAGTGAGGACTTTGTCCACTGGTTCAGCGATCTGTTTCTAATGCAATTTTCACCACTGAGTGGTACTCGATGCTATTCCTTACAGGATAAATGAAGAGTAAGGCCTAATACTTGCCTAGATAAACCTGATTCAGAGGGTAACCAAAAGGAGGACTAGAATCTTAGTGGAAAAAAGAATTTGCATCTAGGGAAAACTTCTCTTTTAGGGCAGGTATCACCTAAGGTGTAAAGAATGGCAAGCGTCAGGTGGAGTATTGTGATAAAGCTTTGGCGTTCATGTGACAAACTCAAGTGCTGGCCTTATCAAGTCTGACCTACCATGAAGCTACTGATTCAGACAGATGCCTTCCCTGTTCATGGAAACTTCTTAATTTATAACTTTTTGTTGTTGTTTCCAACAGAGAGAAATAGGAAATTGTAAGACTTGTGTATCACAGAGAGAAATCTGGGGAAGGGAAAGTGAATTGTGATGACGCTGGAAGCATCTGAAATCAGGTAAGATGCCTCTCACAGTGTTTCTTTAACTTGTCTGGGAGCAGGAGCAGAAATCTAGGCACCAAATTATTTTAGGGGTGCAAGAACTGATGTGTCTTTGAGTTTCAGGCTGGTAAGTTGTTAGCAAAGGCTTTTTTTACATAGATCATTATATTAGGCATAGGTGTCTAATTTCTACTGAGATAAACACCTTTCCCTGTTTCATTTTTCAACTTTGAAATCCTTGGACCTCTTTGAAGATCTCACATCACATAGTGTCCTGTTCTGGGATTAGTCCCACTGACCTGGTAGGTTAGAGGAAATCAGGTTAAAGGAAATCAGGTAATTAAGACCTCAATCCATTGAGGATTCTTTACTCATTAGCTGCCCAAAGCCTAGTCCAGCAATTAACATACTATTCCCAAAACAATTGCTAGAGTAAACCATATCTGGGATTTAATTTTAGCATATACAGACTGTTCCTGGTACCCCCAGAACATACATTTCTGTTTCAGGAGGTGAACTCCCCAAGTCAGAATTCATGGTTTGGACTGTCACTCTGTGACAAAAGGCAGGATGAAACTTTCAGATAAGCAAAATCCCCAATCATATTTGTTGCCATGAAATAACAGCTGGACTGTGTCTGGGTTTTGCTTGGTCAGGCTTTTTTCTTGTTGTGTATTTTGTCTTAGTGGACTCCTGTGATGTAAAACAGCCTTGTTCCACGCAGTATCTCTCAGAATCCCTGTCCCCAGTGACATTATCATATTAAACATTACAGCAACGGGCAACATTATTGCTTCATACACTTTCAGTCACTTTCCCACAATGGATTGTGATGCATTTTTATTGTGATGAGCTTGCTCTGTGTGTGTGAAGCTGTTGAATCTCACAAGGTGAATAATTATTCTCAGTGGATTTGACCAGGACACAGGTCTGTTTCCATTTCCTATCATACATTTATTGACACAATGAGCAGATGAATCAACTGGGGGTTTGGGTAGGGTTTTTTTCGTTGGTTGGCTTGTTTGTTTGTTTTCTTTTTTTCCTTTTTCTTTTTCTTTTTTTTTCTTTTTCTTTTTTTTTTCCTTTTTTTTTTTCTTCCAAATACTTAAGTTCCTAAGTGACATTAATTTCTGAGTTCAAAAAACATGTGTAAGCTAACTTTTGGACACAGATCTAATTTTAAGCACCTACATGAAGGTGTGCTTTCCTAAAATCTCTCTTTACAGCTGAAGAAAACAGCTGTATAGCTGAATAGCTATATATTCAGAGGGCAGTGCAAACTATAAAAGAGTTCATTATCTCCTTGGTCTGTAGAGATGCTTTGTGGCCCCATTGTGCACCTTCAGCCTGGTACATAAAGTTGAATGGAAAGGAAACGGGCCTTTGTGTCAGAATTCATCCTATTTAATTTTAGATGTCTGAAACAGGATATCTGAGGATGTCTACCCTCATCTCCTCTTGTAGTCAGTGAGCAAATCCCTGAAGGGTAACTCATCTCAGCTTAGACACTCATACTTGCCTCCTTTTAGGCAGCTGTAAGGAATCCAACTACTTGGTAATTAATAATTAATTAGAACCAGCCAGAGCAAATTAATAATCAAAAAATCCACTAATCCACTTGAAAAGCTTCAATCTGAATAGGTATAAATATAATCATATAATAGTTTTGGTTGGAAAGGACCTTTAAGATTGAATGCAACCATCATGTCCCTTCACACAACATCTACAGGTCTTTTAAACACCCTCAGGAATGAGGATTCAACCACTTCCATGGAGAACCTATTCCAATGTTTGAGAACCCTTTCAGTAATGAAGTTTCTTCTATTATTAAACCTAAACCTCTCCTGCTGCAATTTGAGGCTGCACAGAATTGCTTGTGCTGGGTAATAGAGAAAGGTACTGAGAAGCCAAAGTGAAGCATGGAGTAGGGCTGAGGGCAGGAAGGAGTCAATGGTTATATCAGAGGACTAAAGACATTTGGTTTAATTATACCCACTTAAAAAAAAAAAAAAAAAAGAGAATTATTGCTGAGAAACTCTTTTGCAGGTCTTTATTTTCAAAACCTAAATAATGATTTTCATGTTCATCGACAAGCTTCATTGGCTGGAATTAGAAACTATTGGCATTGGAGACCTTATTGTAGCTTCACAGTACTTAAAGGGGCCTACAGGAAAGACAAGGACAGTCTTTTAACAAGTTCTGTTGTGGCAGGACAAAGAGTGATAGTATATAACCAAAAGAGGACAAATTTAGACTAGATCTAAGGAGGAAATTTTTGGTGCTGAGGGTGAGGTGTGCCCCATCCCTGGAAACATTCCAGGTCAAGTTGAGCTGGGCTCTGAGCAATCTGCTGTAGTTGAAGATGTCTGCTGACCACAGGGGCGATTGCACTAGATGGCCTTCAAAGGTCTCTTCCAACCCGAACCATTCCATGATCCTATGATAACATTTATAACATGCTTGCTTTTTGCCCAGTGCCCACTATATTGTCCATCAGGAAACAAAAGGAGCAGACACGTTTGAAATGCCTGTGTTGGGACTTCGGTGGGAAGAACAAAAGTGTAATTTCCGTGGAGAAAGAAAACCGCTGCAAAAACTTACAGAAGTGATAGCAACCACCCTATAAAGCTAACTAGAGAGAAGGAGCACACAGAGGCAATTTGTTGGGAGGGTGAACTTAGCTCAACAGCAGGCAAAAGTCAAGAACAACCTTTGTGTTAGTCATAACAGCACAACGTGCACTCTACCTAATTACAGTCACTTTGGGGTTCTTTTGTGGGGCTGTTTAGGAGGCATCCTCTCCTACTAACAGGCAACTTATGCCTTCCTAAAAGCATCTATTTTTGACAGGGCTTGAGGAAGAGATGAGGAGCCAAACGCTGAGTAAATGTTTGCTGCCCTCCTGTGTACAACTGCAAAAAGACACAGGCAAGCATGCAAAAGCCCTGATTTGTTTCTCAAGACTTTCAGCTCTTGGAGGAGTGTCTGTGGTGTATTTACCTCTGATATGTGCCTGTGAATCATCGGCAAGTCGATCCAGATTTCTGCTAATGGGATCTGGGCCCTTGTTCTCCTACCATCTGCTTGTTGTATCCATGGCTTGTCATGTATTTTGGTATTTTCTTGCTCCATGTGTGCAGTGGGCAAAGGGCTGTGGGTGGAAGGCTGTTCCTTGATTGCACTCCGTGAGAGCAGCCACGAGATGGATCAGTTCGCAGCCAGCGCCGGCAGCCTCCGAGCTGGCCAGAGAGCACTGCGCAGTGACTCGTTCCCCACTTAAAATGCTTGGGAGAATGGGTTGCAACTTCCATCAGAAGACTGACAAAACAAAGAAATAACTCATCCAAGGAAGTCTTGGGCTCTCCACCACTGGAGGTGATTTCTAAAAAGATGTTAAATTCATATTCAAGGATGCACCTCAAATACTGTGTTCAGTTTGGGGCCCTCACTACAAGAAAGACTTTAAGATGCTGGAGCATGTCCAGAGAAGGGCAGAAAATCAGGTGAAGGGTCTGGAGAATGAGTCTTAGCAGTGGCTGAGGGAACTGGCATCATTCAGTCTGGAGAAAAGGAGGCTGAAGGGAGACCTCTTTGCTCTCTACAACTACCTGAAAGGAGGTTGTAGTGAGATTGGTGATGGTCCGTACTCCCTATCATCAAGTGATAGGATGAGAGGAAATGGCCTCAGGTTGCACCAGGGCAAGTTTAGATTGGATGTGAGGAAAGATTTCTTTACTGAAAGAGTGGTCAGGCATTGGAACAGGCTAACCAGGGAGGTGGTGGAGTCACCATCCCTAGAGGTGTTAAAAAAATGTCTAGACATGGCACTTCGGGGCATAGTTTAATGGCCATGGTGGTGTAAGGCTGATGGTTGGACTCCATGATATTAGATGCCTTTCCCAACCCAAACAATTCTACAATTCCATACTTTCAGTAAATTCATTCTCCCTTGGGGCAGTAAATCCTTTAGAGGATCACTGACTTCCAACTTTGTTCCCTGAGATTTGTCTAGAATTTTGTTTGCAATGCAGCTAAATGAAAGGCGAGTGTTGCGCTCATTCACTTCAGACTATGAGAATTACTGCACACAGTTATGTGCTTATTTAAAAACAAATCAAGGTGTAGGGTTATAAGCTTGACAGTGATCATCTGGCATATTCATTTTAGCTCTGCTTGGCAGTAAGAAAATAACATAATGTCCAAATCCACTATAGAATCATAAAATGGTTTGGGTTGGAAGGGGCTTTAAATACGACTTAGTTCCAAACCCTGCCACATGGGCAGGGATCCCAGGGAAGGGATATCTGCAGCTCTGGGCAATCTGTTCCAGTGTCTCACCACCCTCATAGTGAAGAATTACTTCCTGATACCTAACTTTAATCTACCTTTTCTCAGTTTGAAACCATTACCCTTCATCCTATCACTACACTTTACTGATAAGGAGTCCCTCCTCATCTTTCTTCCAGGCCCTTCTATCTACTGAAAGGCTGGAATAAGGTGTCCCAGGAGCCTTCTCTTCTCCAGGTTGAACAACCCCAACTCTCTCAGACTGTTCTCGTATGCAAAGGAAAATGCCAAATCCAGCCCTTTAAATCTTATTTAATCTATGCTACTCATTCACTTTCTGCATATCACACGAGTTATTACAGTTAAATGTCATTCTCAGTGCCTGTGCAAGTGGCCTATCTCAAACCTAGATCTCTGCTTCTTATGTTTACTGTTAAAAATTAACATCTTACTACACAAAAACCTTCACAATCTCATCAAAGGATATTGGAACACAGCAGAAGAATTCACTACAGACTTTTCAGGTAAGAAGTCTGCTATGAGGACAGGCTGAGAGAGTTGGGGATCTGCAGCCTGGAGAAGAGAAGGCTTGCAGGAGACCTTAGAGTAGCCTTCCAGTATCTGAAGGGGGCCTACAGAAAGGCTGGGGAGGGACTATTTACAAGGTCTTGT
This sequence comes from Ramphastos sulfuratus, assembly GCA_013399055.1. Classification (NCBI taxonomy): domain Eukaryota; kingdom Metazoa; phylum Chordata; class Aves; order Piciformes; family Ramphastidae; genus Ramphastos; species Ramphastos sulfuratus. Next base: position 43,403 of record WBNM01013118.1, on the reverse strand, counting down.
AATGATAAGACAAGGGGCAATGGGTTTAAACTGGCAGAGGGGAGATTGAAACTGGATGTTAGGAGGAAGTTCTTTCCAGTGAGGGTGGTGAGGCACTGGCACAGGTTGCCCAGGGAGGTTGTGGCTGCTCCCTCCCTGGAGGTGTTCAAGGCCAGGTTGGATGAGGCCTTGAGTGACCTGTACTAGTGGGAGATGTCCCTGCCTATGGCAGGGGGTTGGAACTAGATGATCTTTGAAGTTCCTTCCAACCTTACCATTCTATTATTCTATGATTCTAAGTCAATATTTCTGTATTGATGTACTAGTAACTCATAGAGTCATTTTGGAAGAAACCTGTAAAATCATCAAGTCAAACTTGCTAACACTGCTAGCTGGATCCTAAACCACAGAATCACAAACACNACAAATCAAGGTGTAGGGTTATAAGCTTGACAGTGATCATCTGGCATATTCATTTTAGCTCTGCTTGGCAGTAAGAAAATAACATAATGTCCAAATCCACTATAGAATCATAAAATGGTTTGGGTTGGAAGGGGCTTTAAATACGACTTAGTTCCAAACCCTGCCACATGGGCAGGGATCCCAGGGAAGGGATATCTGCAGCTCTGGGCAATCTGTTCCAGTGTCTCACCACCCTCATAGTGAAGAATTACTTCCTGATACCTAACTTTAATCTACCTTTTCTCAGTTTGAAACCATTACCCTTCATCCTATCACTACACTTTACTGATAAGGAGTCCCTCCTCATCTTTCTTCCAGGCCCTTCTATCTACTGAAAGGCTGGAATAAGGTGTCCCAGGAGCCTTCTCTTCTCCAGGTTGAACAACCCCAACTCTCTCAGACTGTTCTCGTATGCAAAGGAAAATGCCAAATCCAGCCCTTTAAATCTTATTTAATCTATGCTACTCATTCACTTTCTGCATATCACACGAGTTATTACAGTTAAATGTCATTCTCAGTGCCTGTGCAAGTGGCCTATCTCAAACCTAGATCTCTGCTTCTTATGTTTACTGTTAAAAATTAACATCTTACTACACAAAAACCTTCACAATCTCATCAAAGGATATTGGAACACAGCAGAAGAATTCACTACAGACTTTTCAGGTANTCATAGAATCTTTTCAGTTGGAAAAGTCCTTTGAGACCACCAAGTCCAACTATCAACACGACACCACCATGTCCGAAGTGCCATGTTCTGCACATGTTTTGAACACATGCAGAGATGGTGACTCCACTACCTCCCTGGACAGTCTGTTCCAGTGTCTAACCACTCTTTCAGTCAAGATATTTTTCCTCATATCCAATCTAAACCTCCCTTGGTGCAATTTGAGGCCATTGCCTCTCATCCTATCATTTGATACTAGGGAAAAGAGACTGACACCTCCCCCCAGTGGTTGGACTCAATGATCTTGGAGGTCTTTTCCAACCTAAATGATTCTGTGATTCTGTCTATGAGCTTGACCCATTAATTTCTTTAGACAAAAAGCTACTCTGGGGAATTTGATTAGGACAAAGCAGCATGATGCTGCACAAATGTTGTGTAGACTTAAATAAACAGTCAGAGAACTGCCTGCCATTTCTCACATAGGCCTGAGCTATAATGGTTCTGGCGGCTTTCACTTTGGGTTGTTTTATGACTTGTTGCACAGAGAACCTATCTGACTAGGACGAGTTCCCAGCTCTGTCACATTTCCTGTTTAGCTGCTATGGCTGGTAAAGTTTGCAGGGCTCTGCTGGTGCAGAGTTATGCAGGTGACACTTTTCTTTGCTGCCTGTGCCTGCAAAGGGAAGGGAAAAAAGAAAGGAAGACTATTCGCATTTATGTCACATCATAGTGGCACCTCTGCAGAAGAGAAACCAAAGGTGAGATGGAGGAGATAAGTGAGTGGAGGGACCAAGGGAAGGCCTGGCAATGCCTATCTATCTCCTCTCTGAGACCTCCACATCCATGCTGGGATGTGAGGATAAGCTCTGAAAGCTTGAAGCATGGCCCTCCCACACAAGAGTGAAAGGACAAGCCAGATTCTCATTGATACATCCATCACTTGGTCCCTAACATCTCCCCAGAAGACAGAGCAAAAAGTAATTGGACTCAGAACGGCCCTAGAACTGCCTCTATTTCAGAATACCTCTGCTCCATAAAAGAGGTTTTAGGGAGCTTGGAGCTCTGGCTGACAAGAGGTTACAAACAAATCCCAAGCACTGGTTTAAAGGTCCCCAGGAAGTCTGCATTCAACACGTAACTGCAGAGCTGATGGCTCTGAATGATACAAGCATAGAACCATTTTGGTTGGAAAAGACCCTTAAAATCATCAAGTCCAACCATTAACCCAACACCACCATATCCCATATTGCCATGTCTACATGTTTTTTGAACATGTCCAGGGATGGTAATTCCACTGTCTCCTTGGTCAGCCTGTTCCAATGCCTTATCACTCTTCCAGTTAGTATTTTTTTCCTAATATCCAGTCTAAACCTGTTCTTCTGCAACTTGAGGCCAATTTCTCTGTTCCTTTCATTAGTTACTTGGGACAAGAAACCAATGATCACCTCTCTGTAACCTCCTTTCAGGTTTTCTGGACAAACTGAGGTCTCAGAAGAACTGACATATCCTTTCTGAGACAGTTTTAGCTCTGACAGACCAAGTCTAGAAGACTCCTTCAAGGGGCTGTCACCTCACGCTCTCCTGAGCCCCGATGCTCTCTTGTCTACAGCTTCTCTCCTCACTTTGTCACTCCACCAGACACTTCATGTGGCAGGCCAGGGAGCCAGTAGATGCAGGACTTTTACTGCATAAAGAGGAGGTACAGCTTCTCCTTTCTGTTGCTGCTCCGTGCCCTGTGATGTGGCCTGAAAAGCTCTGCTAGGCACCACCTATGGCAGCCTTAGGGACCCACCATTGCTTCCTCAATGCATCTCTGAACCCAACATGGTCCAGGTGATGAACCTTTTGGATGAAGAAACTGAATGAATCATTAACTGTACATCAATCAGCTTTCAAAATGCCACAGTCCACCGTGGCTTGAATCTTAGCTTAGAGGTCCAAACATCCTTAAATTAGAAGTATTTCTATGTTGTGCAAACCTGCCCATACAAAAATTCCCTTCCTCTACCTCATCAGAGAAGGCTGAGCAAAACATTTACCACTCTAATGTATTGCAGGATTCCTAACGCAGCTCACCACTGGCTCTAAACCAGCCCTGTGAGTAGTCTTTCTTGGAAAAAATTCAGTAGTAGCTGCCAGCTGATGGATTGCCTCCATTACAAGATAAACCCAGCTGGTAGTGTTGTTCCGGTGGAGCTTTTGTTTATAGCATGAACAGAAAATGATTGTACCACAGGCACACAAATACTCTAAATTAGTCTTTCCCTAAGTCAACAGAACAATGTTCATTGAGAAAGTTTGCATCCTTTGAGGGATCATTTGATTTTGAACTTGGAGTTGTCTACAGGTTGGCAGGTTGTGAAAGACCTTTTTTTTTTTTTTTTTTTTGAAACGTGTAGCAGATGGAGAGGGGGCAGGGTAAAGACAGGACACCTTGGAGCTGTTAGCTTCTTTTTATGGCCACAGTTCTTCAAAAATCCCTTACTACAACCCTTTGTTTGCATTTCCAGCTCTGTGGTCTCTTGTTTGTCATGTATGTCTCACGTCATCACTGCACAGAGGCATGAAAACTAGGGAAAACTGAGATGAGGACAGGGGACACAACTCCTATGTGGTCATCCACACACAGCCTTAGTGCACATACAGAGATCTTGGCTGTGATCTTGGCTGTAGAATGTTCTTTCTGAGTGATCTTGGGCAGGTCACTTCTCTCTGACAGTCTTTACCTTTACCTTCTGAGTCATCCTCATTGGTACAGAGTTAGAAAGAAGTTTTCCCATGAGCATGGCTATTGGGTGAAAAACAACTTCAGCATCCACCCCTCTTCAAAAAGGTGTCAGTCTCTTCTCAGTAGTGGCTAGTAATAGGACAAGGGGCAGTGAATAGAAACTGGAACACAGGAAGGTACATCCAAACATAAGGCAAACATTTTTTACTTTGAGGGTGTCACAGCACTGGAATAGGTTGTAGACTCTGACTCTGGGAGCATTCAAAACCCACCTGGATGTGTTCCTGTGTAATTTACTCTAGGCAATTCTCCTTTAGCAGGGGGATTGGACTAGATGACCTTCAGAGGTCCTTTCTAACCCCTATTGTTCCATTATCTATGATCCTTTGGATGGCTTCTCTCCCCACCCCTGTGTTATGGGCACAATGATTGCTGCAGTGGCCACATTTCATCGGTGGTAACCAGCTCAAAGATCCTGGCTGTGCCTTCAGTAGCAGCTGCTTTCATACTTGCTATGCCCAGTGTCCAAAACCAGTCCTCTTGACACTTCTAGTTCCCTTTATATCTGGTAGAGCTGGAAATAGGTGTATATAACTTTGCCACATTCACTGGGGACATCATGTGGGGGTGGGCCATAGCTGGAGGCTATTCAGATACTCAGTAAATGGGCTAGATATATAAACCCAATTCTCCATGTGTTTTCTGAAGGTAACTTCTTCCTCTTCTATCTTTGCTGTGGCCTGAATAAGAAAAACTTGCTGACCAGGAGCCTTAGATGTTGGTATATGCTGGTCAAGCATTGGAACAGGCTGCCCAGAGCAGTAGTAGAGTCACTATCCCTGGAGCTGTTCAAAAAATATGCAGGCATGGTACTTAGGGACATGTTTTAGTGGGCATGGTGGAGTTGGGTTGACAGTTGGACTTGATCTCAGAGGTCTTTTCCAACATTAATGATTCTATGATTCAATTCTACGATTCAATTCAATTCTGTATTCCACAAATGCTGGAAAGCGGTGCCAGCATCTTCTCAGCAAATGCTTTTTCCTACACATGCAGCTCATTCTTTTAACAGCCAGTTGCAAATAGATTTTATTGCTCAATGGCTGGCTCAAGTAGGCATTTAACAAGCTTTAATTCTTCTTCAAGCTTTACATTTTCCATCCAGGAAATCTTTCTTCTTTCCACCCCCCTCTTTTCCTACGTCAAAGGCAGAACGTGACAGCCCGCATGATGATGCCTATTGTTATAAGCTGAAAGATCTAGCACGCTCCAGAGTCTGAGAGCATGAATGAATTATTAACATCCTTCTCCACTGTTCCTGGTAATGTATGCAACACTTGAAAAGGGCTTTCTTTTAGCTTAAAGCAGCAAAGGTATTAGTGACTATTCAAAACGGCCTGACAGATGCTGTGTTAAATATCACTTAGCCAGGGCTTGACAGGTGTGAACTTTGCAGCTTTCCACTTGAACTGGAGAAGGCAAAGAAGGGACATAGTCCAAGAACAGAAGCAGCAGCATTACAGCAGTAACTAAACAGCTTGTTCCAAAGCCATGATTATTTGTTTGAGAGGAGGAAGGTTATACTATCCAGTTTCCCACCAGAAAGGTATGTCTGCTGCTGTCTGACTTTTGTCAGACAACCAAGACTGTTTCCTTACAAGCACAGTCACCTGCAGGTCACTCTGTGACCACAACCAAGGTGAGAAACATCAACAGAGCTATTCTTCAGCAGAAACAAAATTATTCCTGTCCATCTCCATAACCATGAAGGTCCAGCTCTCTTTGCTGAAGGGCAGCAACACTAGGTGGCACTGGTTTCATTATGTGGAAGAGTCCAAACACACAAAGATTGACAGAGCTGCTGATGGGGTGCTCTTGATAAGCACCACTCTGGGGAGCCTCCAGCCAGAGGTTATCTTCTCCACGTTGTTGACCTTTGGACTGCTAAGCTCACTGTAGATAGCAGTGGCAGGAGAACAGAAGCATTTCCTCCTCTTCCTGAAGAGGATATAAAGGATGTAGGACAGTCAGGGCTTTGTTCTTCAAACATGCTTGTCCTTAAATGCTTGGCAAAGTCTCATAAATTCTTCTCCTACATGCCCTGTCTAGTCAAAGCTAATAACACCTGAGTAACTTGTTGATAACTGTTTCACCCAGACTACACAGTGTCACATTTCCTGAAGCCCCCTGGGGTTCTGTATCACTGAAGACTTTGATATGGTGTCCTTGGTACCACTGCTTTCTATGGGATCAGTTGCAGTGGTTGTGAAAGAGTTTACACAGCTACTGCTGCATGTCAGGGTAAAGCTCCTGGAGTACACTACTGCTTCAACAGTGTTCCTTTACAGTGCATAAATTTCATCTGTGCTGTGGGTGCAGATTGTATGTGATGAAGCAGCATGAAGCTGAATGATGTAAGAGTTTAAAGGTCTACTAAGCCGAGTTCTAACTCTGGCTGACCAAAAATGTACGAAGAAGAGGGAAACAAAGAACATTCTGACAATTTGTGGCTCTGGGCCTTCAACAGCTACCAGAATGATTTTTAAGCCCTTAATGGATTTTTTTTTCCCCTGAATATGTTCTATCACTTTTTAAAAGCATGTAAGTGTTGGCATTCCATATCTTTTGGCAAAGTGTTTCACAGCTGCACTTCACACTGCTACAAAAAAATACATCTCCTTGGGATTTTTCTGAACTAACCAGACACTAATGCTACTTGATGCTCCCCTGGGGTTTAGTATTAGGAAAATTAGAGTTGTTCCCTGTTCATGCTTTCTAAGCCACTCACTGATTTTTATCAGATATGCTCTCAGCTACCTTCTCCAGACCAAAAATTCCTGCTGTATGTTCATCATAAGGGAACAATTCTACATGTCAGCATTTTATCACTTTCCCGCTGTTTCCAGTGTCAGGATACTGCACAGCAATATAATCATAGAATCACAGAATCATAGAATCATAGAATGGTAAGGTTGGAAGGAGACCTTAAGGATCATCTAGTTCCAACCCCTTGCCATAGGCAGGGACACCTCCCACTAGGACAGGTTACTCAAGGCCTCATCCAACCTGGCCTTGAACCCCTCCAGGGAAGGAGCAGCCACAACCTCCCTGAGCAACCTGTTCCAGTGCCTCACCACCACCCTCACTGTAAAGAACTTCCTCCTAACATCTAGTCTAAATCTTACCTCTGCCAGTTTAAATCCATTGCCCCTTGTCCTGTCATTGCAAGACCATAATCAGCTGAAGACCCTGGAAAGATTTATTTAGTAGTAGAATTATGTTTTCTCTTATTGTTATATTAGCAAAGGCAATGTAAAAGAACGTACAAAAGGCAGTTTTCTTGGCTGTGAAGCTTTGTATCAAAACATGAGAGCCAAAAAGATACCTATCATGTATATCGGGGACCTTACAAGAGAGCCATGGTTTGCAGGCAGCAGATAGGAAATATCTATGGTTGTCCATGGATCTCACTCATCTCTTGGAGAATCCTCAGCAGTCACATATGGCTTGCTCCTTCCTACAGTGAGAATTCAGCTTACATAGAAGTCCTCACACCAGTGCAGGTCTGAAGCCTGCCTTCCTGCCCTTCCAAAGCTAGCATGGAATCACTTTTTAATTGAAAAAAAAAAAAAAAAAAGAGCATTTTTCATTAGAAAGAAAATGAAGACAGCATGCAGAAGAGCATGTAAGAATTTAGACCATATGTGAACCAAGGCAAAAGAAGAAAAATCTTCCCATTTCTCCAAGCCAATTCTAAACAATTTTTCAGCCAGCTGAATATGTTTACATTCAGTTGTTAATGGCACAAACAGACCCCAGAATTTGTAGATTGGGTCCAGATTTTTCCATACAAGTTGCAAACATCTTCATGTGAGGCTTAATGCTAACATTCTTGAATGCTTGATTAAACTCAGTTAGATCTGCAGCATGTGAACTGACAGTATTCATGCCAGAAATCACTATCATAAAAACTTTGTTCCAAGTTTTTGTTCCAGAATCAAGCTGGCTCATGAGCACATCCTTGCTGTAGGCCCCAACAGATTCAATTCCAGACACTCAAAACTAAGTGTCTGAATTTAGAGCTGAATTCCCTTCACACTACAGAGATGTGGAAGTCCATGTATGTATCACATAGCCAAGCTTTCTTTCACAAATGAGAGGGATACAATGCACAGCTCAGTTCTGGGACTGACCTAAACTCCAGCTGCTGATCTAGTATGAAGGAATCTTCATGTAGATACCACAAATGTCTTAGATTATTTTGTTGCCTGGGTCACTGTTCTTAGGTAGATGGATTGAGACCAGGAGATGATATAGTCAGTAGCAACCAGTAAACCATGTATAGGGACACAAGCCAGTTGCCTAAATAAGAGGCATCTAGGGCAATGGAGTTGCCATAAGTTATCCAAGATGTCAGCACAGGGTTGGAAAATATATTACAAGACCTGCAAGACACGTGGATCCATCCAGAAATATACCTGGAGGCTAGATGGGATGTGTCTAAAATGACATGGCCCATGTATGGCCTTTGACATCTGTTTTAAATCATCTAAAGGGCAGAGGTCAAGAGGGTGGGACTGGGCTCTTTCAGTGGTGGCCAGTGATAGGACAAGGGATAATGAGTGCAAATTAGAACACAGATTTCACTTAAACATAAGGGAAAACTACTTTATTTTGAGGGTGACAGAACACTGGAACAGGCTGCCCAGAGAGAATGTGGAGTTTCTGAAGAGTTTCAAAACCCACCTGGATGAAATCCTGTGCAACCTGATGTAGGTAAGTCTGTTTCAGCAGGAAGGCTGAATTAGATCATCTCCAGAGGTCCATTTCAACCCACACCATTCTGTGATTCTGTGGCTTAGAGTGATGTTGAGTCACTTTGGCTCTGCCTAAGGCACTAAATATCCATGCACTACATTGGATGCTCAGCATCCATCGGACTCACATGTTGGCACTGGCACTCTGAAGCTGAACATCTGCATCTCTCAGGGGACTGAAAAGATGTTATCTCTTTTGCTCTCCATGTTATATTTGTTTGCTCTTCCAGTGCAGGTGGTTTGATATTATTCCATTAAGATTTCCACATGAAGAAAACAATCTTCCCTGAAGCAAAAAAAAAACACCTTCTTCCCTCCAGGACATTGATGCTGATGTACAGTTTATATCACACAGTAAAATTCTCCCGTGTCATTGTTTACACATTAATATGAAGTACAGGATTAGGCTATAAAATGAATGTGCTAATTTCAGTTTCTTTTGGCAACGGGGATAAATTACACCATATGTCAAGTAGTGGTAAAGCCTTGGTGCAGAACATTAACTATCCTTTAAAACCTAGGTACCATGGCCAGGAGAGAATAAACATTTGTTTCTTGATTGTAGGGTACTGCTTCCCAAAAAACAACAGCTGGAAATCAGCAGAATTAATCATGCTCAGAGTAAGAAGTGTCAAAGGGAACCACAGGGACCAAATGCAGGATGAGATTTTAATTCTATTTTCAGCCTTTTTTTTTTTTTTTACACTGTATGATGTGATCCAAAACCAGTCCATGCAGGAGTTGACATCAATCTCACCCTCACCCAGCCTGGCTTCTATCCATGGTCATATACATAGTCCAGTCTACTTCTGACATTACTAGTTAAGGGTGAGTCAGATCTTTTCAGCATAAAGATCTTTCAGCAACTGTGAGCTGTGGAGAGAAAAATACAGGCTTTACTCAGAGAAGTGGGCTAACCTACCACAAATGTACCAGTACATAAAGGTTGGCTACTAACAAGACAGAAACTCCCTTTTTACGAGGAGTCACATGGAAAAGACAAGGAGTAATGTGTGTAAGTTACTCCTGGGGAGATTCTGATTTGACTCCAGAAGAAAATTCTACACTATGCAAGCAATTAGATGTTGGAATAACCTCCTAAGGGAAGCAGTGGATTCCCCTACATTGGACAGTTTTAAGATTTAGACTGACAGGGTGCTGAGCCAGCTCATTTAAACTGTACTATTGCCTTGAAAAGCTGAACCAGGTGATTATTGCAGTTTGCAGTTCATGAAATTTACTGTGGAGGATAATTGGGTAAGAGTACTGTGTCCAGTTCTGGGCCCCCTCAGCTCAAGAAGGACAGGAGCTGCTTAAGAGAGTCCAGAGCAGAGCCACAAAAATGATTAAGTCGAACCTTCCTTACAAGGATAGCCTGAGGGAGCTGGGGCTTGTTACCTTGGAGAGGAGGAGACTAAGGGGTGGCCTCATTCATATTTATAAATGTGTAAGGGCTGAGTGCCAGGAGGATGGAGCCAGTCTCTTCTCGGTGATGCCCAGTGACAGGACAAGGGGCAATGGATGGAAGTTGAGGCATAGGAGGTTCCATGTGAACCTGAGGAAGAATTTTTTCCCTGTGAGGGTGACAGAACACTGGAACCAGCTGCCCAGGGAGGATGTGGAGTCTCCCTCTCTGGAGATATTCAAGAAACCTCAGGATGCATTCCAATGTGATCTGCTCTAGGTGATCCTGCTCTGGCAGGGAGGCTGGATCTTTTGAGGTCCTTTCCAGCCCCTGACATTCTGTGATTCTATGGTTATACCCTTTAATACAGAGATACAACATATGGTTCTGGATCCACTGTCACTGATACTCAGGTATGAAATTGTCTTTTTCCATCTTGTTAATGCTTCAAATCCACATCTCAGACTTATTTCCATTGTCTGCTGGTTCTCCAACAACTATTTAATTTCTTCTCAGAAATTTAGGAATAACTCTGGGAGTCCAAGCTGCTGGGAAGGATCATCCATTCAGATCAAGATGAAAATGATAGCTTAAAGGATAAATCCCAAGCACAAATCCAGGCTGGGTGGGGAATGGCTGGAGAGCAACCCTGAGGAAAAGGACCTGGGGGTCTGGGCTGATGAAAAGCTCAACATGAGCCTGCAGTGTGAGCATGCAGCCCAGACAGCAATAGAGTCCTGGGCTGCATCAAGAGCAGCGTGGCCAGCAGGGCAAGGGAGGGGATTCTGCCCCTTTACTCTGCTCTCGTCAGACCCCATCTGGAGTACTGTGTGCAGTTCTGGAGCCCCCAGCACAGGAAGGACATGGAACTGTTGGAGCGGGTCCAGAGGAGGGCCACAAAGATGATCAGAGGGCTGGAGCAGCTCTCCTATGAGGACAGGCTGAGAGAGTTGGGGCTCTGCAGCCTGGAGAAGAGAAGGCTTCCAGGAGACCTTAGAGTAGCCTTCCAGTATCTGAAGGGGGCCTACAGGAAGGCTGGGGAGGGACTATTTACAAGGTCTTGCAATGACAGGACAAGGGGCAATGGGTTTAAACTGGCAGAGGGGAGATTTAGACTGGATGTTAGGAGGAAGTTCTTTGCAGTGAGGGTGGTGAGACACTGGCACAGGTTGCCCAGGGAGGTTGTGGCTGCTCCCTCCCTGGAGGTGTTCAAGGCCAGGTTGGACGAGGCCTTGAGTGACCTGTACTAGTGGGAGGTGTCCCTGCCTATGGCAGGGGGTTGGAACTAGATGATCTTTGAGGTCCCTTCCAACCTTATCATTCTATGATTCTATGATAAAAATATCTGGAATAAAGCGTTTCTGTTAGCTACCAGGAGAATCAACATTTAAGGGGAAGCAAACTACACATATTAGTAACCAGTTAAAGAAAAATAAAGTTACCATGTGTTTAATAACATTAGATCATGCTTAGGAAGAATTTATTCTCTTTTTTTTCCAGTCTGAGGAGTAGGTGACTTCAGATTTTGATAGCAGAGTTTTTTGACCTACGAAGTGCAACACACCAGATTTGTCGTACAGCTTTCTCTACAAAGTTCTCTTTTCATGTGATGATCACTAATATTCCACAGGCTTGTTCATGTTGTGGTTATATTTACGGCAATGCAAAGGGCACAACACCTTAAAACTTATCAGCAGTCTTGTCTGAAGTGATGGATCCCTCATTCATGTCATCTTGGTTTGCTTCCACTGATATGAGGAAACACAATTATGCATCAGGGACTTAATGTATGCTGTCTCACCATGACATCTGTTTTGTGCTGAAACAGTGACTTCATGCAACAGAGTTGAATAGATGGAGAAGAGTCAAAAAGGTAGTCTTATGTTAAAAAAATAAGCATCATGTTAGGAAAAGAAACCTCTTTATAATAATGCTCAGATGAGTTCCACACTCCACTGTGCACCTGAAGCCTCCTTTTCTTTGAGAACATAGAATCATAGAAACATTTCAGCTGGAAGATGCCTTTGAGTTTATCAGGTCCCACCATTAACCCAGCACTGCCAGATCACCACTCTAATGATTGCCAATCTCCAACTTTGAGAAGAATCATCAAATCATGAAATCATCTAGATTGGAAAAGATCTTTAAGATCATCAAGTCCAATCCTTGATCCAGCACTGCCAAGCCCACCAGATTTACACGTCCCTCCAGTGATGGTGACTCCAACAGTTCCCTGAGCAGCCTGTTCCAGTACTTGACAACCCTTCAGGAGAAGAATATTTTGCCTAATGTCCAATCTAAATCTCCCCAGGTATAACTTGAGGCTTTTTTTTTTCTTGTCTTCTCACTTGTTACTTGGGAAGAGAGATCAAACCCCATCTCACTACACCCTCCTTTCTGGTAGTTGTAGAAAGTGAAAAGGTCTTCCTAGAGCTTCCCTAGACATCACCCAGGGACATTGCAAGTATTACCTTAGACAAGACAAATACTATCTCTTTGAGAATAAAAGTAGATGTCATTTGCTGAATAATGTTCTAAGAAATTGTAATTTTCTACTCTTAAGATCAGAGATGCTGTCTCAGACCAGCCACTCCAACTGCAGACCTTGGTCACCCTCCACAAGTCCTTTGATCTGAGGCTGGTTCTGCTTTTCCTGGTGACACAGAGCACCAAGCAAGCCACGCTCAACTCAAATCACAGCTGAAACTGTGCAGCCCTTCGGCCAAAACCACTTAAGGAAAATTGATTCCTGGTGCAGCTTTCCTTTGCTCTTCTCTTTGTGCCTTCCCAGCATCTTTTAGAATTAAAGTGCTTCCATTTGACACGATCCTTTCATCTTTTAGAGGATGAGGGCCTGCTATTACCATCGTCTGCTTGTTGTATAATTATTATAACAGCTCCCTTTGGGCTCAAGTCATTGTAACTGTCATTTGATTAGGTTTTTGTCACTAGGTCTTTCAAAGAATGACTGCACCCTGCACACAGAACATATGTTAATTTATTTCCCCAAACATCCTCATCGTGACAGTGACTTAATCAGACTTTGTGTTTGTTTTTGCACCTACTCCCTTCTTCTAACTCAGAACCAGATGGATATGATGATCCCATGCCTGGACACATTTTTATTTGTAATTAATTCTTCTCAAAAGATCCAAGACATAGGTTTAACTTACACACCTGGATCAATACAGGTTCTTCGACATATGTATAATCTTAACATTTCACAATTGTTTTCCTAGATTTTTCTTATTTAAGGAAAAAAATCCTTTTGCTCATCCCTGAGCTCAGTGTCCATTTACAAGATGTTTAAGTTTGTCATTGATGTCAGTGAGTGGCTGATAACTCTTGCAGCTGAAACCCTCAGCTCTGATGGAGCCACACCTGGAATATCATCTCTATTAGTGGAACACTGGAATAGGTTGCTCAGGGGGGTGGTGAATACCTCCTCCTTGGAGACATTCGAGGTCAGGCTTGATGGGGTTCTAATCAAACTTATCTAGTTGGGGTGACTCCACCACCTCCCTGGGCAGCCCATTCCAGTGGGGAATGACTCTCTCAGTGAAGAACTTTCTCCTCACCTCGAGCCTAAACTTCCCCTGGCGTAGCTTGAGACTGTGACCTCTTGTTCTGGTGCTGGTTGCCTGAGAGAAGAAAGCAACCTCCTGCTGGCCACAACCACCCTTCAGGTAGTTGTAGACAGCAATAAGGTCTCCCCTGAGCCTCCTCTTCACCAGGCTAAACAATCCCAGCTCCCTCAGCCTCTCCTCATAGGGCTTGTGCTCGAGGCCTCTCACCAGCCTCGTTGCCCTTCTCTGGACACGCTCAAGCACCTCAATGTCCTTCTTAAATTGAGGGGCCCAGAACTGGACACAGTACTCAAGGTGTGGCCTAACCAGTGCAGAGTACAGGGGGAGAATGACCTCCCTGCTCCTGCTGGCCACACTATTCCTGATGCAAGAATTTGCACTTCAGTTTTTCCTGTCTGGTAAAGATAAGAAGGAAATCTCAAACAGAATCAGAATATATATCCTAGACTTCTCAAGAAGTCACAAAAAAGGTCTGTCTGAGTTGAATGTGGGGTGAGGATTGGAGGAGCACTTACTGCACCCCCATGCTGTGCCAAGCCATGCTGTTTACAGCATGCATCCAGGCTTGGCTAAGCCTGCAAATCCCTACACATTACCCTCTTCCTCCCCTATAAACACAAGTTACTGACCTGTGGGAAGCAGTTGTCAGGTCTGGTCCTGTGACATGAACTGTTGTGGTCATTTCATTTTATACCACATTTTCTATTCAAGCAGCTGTTACCAAAGAGCAGCTTGGATTAGTTTCCTGATAGAAGGAAAACAAAAGAAATTGCACTAATATTCTCCAATGGTCACTGCTCAGCCTTGCAACACAAGGCTCACATCATGCCGCTGTGACAACCACAGCTTGGTAGAAAGATGATAGAAAAATAACCAGATGGTTTGGACATCTGGTGTCATTTCCACCAAAAGAAAATAGCTTGCGAATGACTCCGTGACTTTGGAAAGTCAGGAACTGTCCAGCCACTAAAAAGTTGATATTTCCCTCACAACTGGCCAGAATGGATTTGTTACTTNAGACCTCAAGATTTAGCTCGTTCCTACATTATCTTTGCAACACTGAGCAAAGTGCCTCACCTCATGCTCAGAGATGAACTAAATCAAAACCTGTTCCTGGCAGGTGTTTGTCTAAACTAGAAGCTGTAGTGACAAATCCCAATGTTGGAGTGCTCATGGGTGGAGTGTTTTTCATAGATCGAGACTCTCTCTCTGTGTTATCTATGTTTGTGTCCTTGTTCTTATACATCTCAGCAAGCCTATGAGTGAAGTAGACATCACCATTGTTTTCTTCTCACAGCCTATAATCTATTTTTTTTTTTCATTAAAAATATTTCAATTAGCTTCAAACCAGCACATTTGCTGTGTCTTGCACATCCGGTGCTAAGCCCCAGAATCACAAACACTTGTATCTCAGGTGCATTTGTCTTTGGCTCCACAATATGCAAGCACACTGGACCAGAATGGGGAAAATGTAACAGGGACTTGTAAAATGGTTCCTGACAAAGTTTCAAGCCCTTAAAGGGTTGAAGAAAATGATTCCTTTAACTTTATTCACCGACGTGTTTGAGTGAGGTGGCGGTGGGGAGAGCTTTCGTGATCTGTTAAGCTACAGAACAAAAAACATGTCTGCTTCCTGTAAAGCAATCATCCTCTAAGGCAAGGCGTGATCATTTGTTCACACTTCAAATGCTGCCTGCTTCATTCTGCAGCTTTTGTTTTCAGAGAACTAATAGTAAGTCAAGTTGAAATAATTAATAAATAAAAATTAAGAAAGAGATAATTCTGTTTTTGTTGACATTTAGAAGCAAACCTTGACTGCGTATCAGCCATTTTAACCAGTTACCAACATTTACTCTATAAGGAAAACTTGGAGGATAGGAATCGTCCTTCCTTCTGTGTTCTGAGTTATGTAGAGGAATCAAGTAGAGGGAATTACCTAGAAAACCAAGAATCATAGAATCATGGAATGGTAAGGTTGGAAGGGACCTCAAAGATCATCTAGTTAAACCCCCTGCCATAGGCAGGGACACCTCCCACTAGTACAGGTCACTCAAGGCTTCATCCAACCTGGCCTTGAACACCTCCAGGGAGGGAGGGAGCAGCCACAACCTCCCTGGGCAACCTGTGCCAGTGTCTCACCACTCTCACTGGAAAGAACTTCCTCCTAACATCCAGTTAGACACACCAAGGCAGACACACCAAGGCACAGTGACATCTGACATGCTAAGCCAGCATGGAGAATAACTGAAGTCTCCTTTTTCTGAGAAGCACAAATAGAAAGCATGATTTTCAGTGAGCTGCTTTACTCCTGTTGTCTGTTTTACTCCCCCAAAACTGCAGGCCACACATCAGGGAAGGTTAACGCTCCACCCCTGCTCTGCTTCAGTCAAGGGGAGACCCTTGAAACCTCCAAGACCGAAAAGCTTGTATGTGTCCTTCTGCAGGAAACAAATAGCTGTGTTTGAGTGTTACATTTTTCCACCTCAAAACAACCTTTGGTGGACCCAGAAGGTAAAGCTTTGCCACAAGCTGTGCTACAGCTCATGTGACAATTTCTTCTTCTGAGGACTCAAATGCAAACATTTGACACGTTTGGTTTTCTAACCACAGAGACAATACCTTCTTCCTCTGGGCTCCGTGGGGAGCCAGAGGCTGGAGGGTTTCTCACTCTTCCCTCACCTTCAATGAGTCATTAATGCTCAGAGATTCCCAGGTAACATGAAAATAAACTAGAACAGAAACTTCCCAAGCAATTAGTCAGTGATTTCCCAAGCAGTCTCAGCTACGTTTTGGGGCCTCGGTCAATGGGGTTCTTTCCTCAGATGGAACTAGCCCCCATCACAGTGAATCCACAGCTAGACTCTGCCCAAGTGAGGTCACACCTGGAGTATTGTGTCCAGTTCTGGGGTCCCCGGCTCAATAGGGTCAGGGAACTACTGGAGAGTCCAACAGAGGGCCACAAGGATGATGAGGGAACTGAAACACCTATCTTGCAAGAAGCTGAAAGACATTACAGAATGACAGAATTAACCAAGTTGGAAAGGACCTCTGAGATCATTGAGTCCAACCTATCACTTAACCCTTCTAATTAACTACATGCCTCATCCAGCCTCCTTTAAACACCTCCAGGGACGGCGACTCCACCACCTCCCTGGGTAGCCCATTCCAATGCCAATCACTCTTTCTGGGGAGAACTTCTTCCTAACATCCAACCTAAACCTACCCTGATGCAATTTGACTGTTTAAGACATGGGGCTTTTTATCCTAGAAAAGATAAGACTGAGAGGGGATCTTATAAATGCTTATTAGTATCTAAAGGGTGATCGCACACAGAGAGTGGTGATCAAGGGCACAATGTCCACCTGCAGACCAGTGCCAAGTGGCTCCCTCAGGGGTCAGTGCTGGCACCAGTGCTGTTTGACATCTTTGTCAGTGCCATGGACAGAGGAATCAGTGCAGCCTCAGCAAGTGTGCAGATGGCACCAAGCTGTGTGGCACAGTCGACTTGCTAGAGGGCAGGGATCCATCCAGAGGGACCTGGACAGGCTGCAGAGCTGTGCCCAGGCCAACCTCATGACATTCAACAAGGCCAAGTGTAAGGTCCTGCACCTGGGTAGGCACAATCCCAAGCACAACTCCAGGCTGGGTGGGGAATGGCTGAGAGCAGCCCTGAGGAACAGGCCCTGGGGGTCTGGGGTGATGAAAAGCTCAAGATGAGGCTGCAGTGTGAGTGCAGCCCAGACAGCAACTGTGTGCTGGGCTGCAGCAAGAGCAGTGTGGGCAGCAGGGCAAGGGAGGGGATTCTGCCCCTTTGCTCTGCTCTCCTCAGACCCCATCTGGAGTCCTGTGTGCAGTTCTGGAGCCCCCAGCACAGGAAGGACATGGAACTGTTGGAGCGGGTCCAGAGGAGGCCACGAAGATGCTCAGAGGGCTGCAGCAGCTCTGCTATGAGGACAGGCTGAGAGAGTTGGGGCTCTGCAGCCTGGAGAAGAGAAGGCTTCCAGGAGACCTTAGAGTAGCCTTCCAGTATCTGAAGGGGGCCTACAGGAAGGCTGGGGAGGGACTATTTATAAGGTCTTGCAATGACAGGACAAGGGGCAATGGGTTTAAACTGGCAGAGGGAAGATTTAGACTGGATGTTAGGAGGAAGTTCTTTAGAGTGAGGGTGGTGAGGCACTGGAATAGGTTGCCCAGGGAGGTTGTGGCTGCTCCCTCCCTGGAGGTGTTCAAGGCCAGGTTGGATGAGGCCTTGAGTAACCTGTACTAGTGAGAGGTGTCCCTGCCTATGGCAGGGGATTGGAACTAGATGATCCTTGAGGTCTCCTTCCAACCTTACCATTCTATGATTCTATGATCATGAGGATGGGGCTGGACTCTTCTCAGTGCTTCCCAGTGACAGGACAAAGGGCAATGGGTAGTACAAAGTAGAACATAGGAAGTTTCATAAGAAAAAAAATCTTTCTTTTGAGGATGATGGAGGTTGTGGAGTCTCCTCTTCTGGAGACTTTCAAAACCTGGATGGATCTAATCCTGTGCAACCTGATCTAGGTGAACCTGCTTTAGCAGGAGGATTGGACTAGATAATCTCCAGAGGTCCCTTCCAACCTCTACCATTCTATGATTCTATGATCTGCTGGTTCCCATCTTCCCTCCAAATGCCTTCACCATAGGGAAAGTTAATGTACAGTGATGAAGGCTATTGGCATCTGACAGGTGCTACTGAATCATCAAAACCAGAGTGATTAGCAAAGCAATAAAAATGTGCACCCATACATCTATTCTGTTTTGTTTTGTTTTGTTTTGTTTCATTTTTCCTTTTTTCATTCATCACAGGAAACAGGCATCAAAGGACTGTTCTGAGGCACCCAGAGAGAAAGGTGAAGCACAGATTCTCTCATGACCAATAAATGCACTTTGTGATTCCTAATCTTTCACTTTTTCTAGAAGGAAAATCAGATATTATGGTACTGATTTATGAGACTCTAAGGAAAAAAACATCCTCATGGAGGCCTCATTAGATGATTTAAACACCGTGGAAAATTCTGTGATTCAGGGCTTTTCCCAGACCTGAAAAGATCCAAAAACATTGCTCCACATCCAGGAGGGGCACTGTCTCATTAAACTACAAACAATATATAGAAGAGATTCCCATCTCAAATTCTTCTGTGGACAGAAGCAATAGTTTAGACTCTCTTTGGCTAGCAAAGAAGTCCAGATAGTTTATTGCTGCAAGGTATTAACAACCATTAAGCTGTCATGCCCAAATAAGCTGTAGGCATACATACAACCAGCTTTTGCATGCTCCTTTCACAAAGATATCAGACATTTCACCTGGTACTGGGAATTGTGCTCCCAGGGGAGTTTTACAGAGTACAAATGAGAGATCACCATCACAGGATGGGTACTGTCTCTTGGTTTTAGGGCCAAGTTCCTCCAGACCTTTGCAGCCACCAAGAGAAGTGCTATCAGTTCAGCCAAGTAGGATGGGAAGCGGTTACCAAGCCTGGTGGGATGGGTTAGTAGAAGACAGGCAGATGGGCTCTGGGTGATGAGTGAGAATGTGCAAGAAAGAGAATGAAAGAAAAAATTGGGATAGCCAGGAATGCTCAACATCTCAGGCAGAATTCGATAAGGAAATTCACTCCTCAATAGAGGAATAAGAATGTTATGATGTTGTATCTCTGCCTTTTCAAAATGAAATACTGGGACTTTAAGACACCTGTTTCCTCTGAAAAGTGGAGCTAACTGTGGACACTAACAGATGGAGGTTAAACTCAGGGGAAATAAAAGAAACCACTGAATGTGGGGAATAACAAGACATTTTAGCCTCACTTAAAGACACCTTCTCTGGGTTACTTTGCTGATTTCCAAAGAATATCCCTGAAAGCTTTCTTCCTCTGAAATAGTTTCTTAGTCCTTCTCTACATTTTTGTTTATTAATTTCAGCTAGTTTATGACTGATTTCAGATGTTTATGACTGCCTCAGTTCAGTCCAGATCTTAATTCAACTCAAACTGCTTTGCTTTGTTGCAGGAGATGCAGGAGAACAACTGAGAGGTGAAAGCCCTCCTGCACCCAAACCTCTCTGGATTCCCAGGGCTAACTACAGTTTCCAGGCAGTACCCAAACACTTGCAGGGAGTTCTGTCAATGTCTTCATCTTCCCAGGCTCTAACAAGGGTGACGGGAGGGAGGCAGACAATCTCTGACCTGATCCTGGTTCCTCTTGGACTCCAGATTCATTACAAAGCTTTGCAGAGGGGCAGGCAGGATGTCTTGTGGATGTGCAGACAGGCACAATGTCACGCTGGCTAAGCAAGCCTATTGCCTGAAGGCACTTAATAACAACCTTCTGGTAAACTGAGACAAGGCAGTTTCCAGGTATACAAACCCAAAGCATCAGGGCTTGTTATTATGTAGCATGGCAGGATGCAATGGCAGTGAGGCGGAAGCATGTTGAGGCAGAGCATGGTGTGTTTACCTGCTCACCTCTTTTTATCAATGTAGCCTGAGATTAATGGGTCTTTGGCCACAGATCAACCAAACAGAATAGTAGTTAGCCAAAACTGAGCATATTAGGTAAGTCAGGGCTTACTTTTACCTTTTTAGGGCAGAACACAGGCAAGTGTACAAACACAGTATCCTCACATGTTTACAAGTTTGGAAGGACAGAAGGAGACTCGGAGACATCAGGTATTTGTTTTCCTTTTCCACCCTTGCTTCTCTCAATAGCAGAATGGAGGGGGAAGCAGAAAACATGTCTGGGCAAGCCAGGACATATTTAGTCCTATTTGACCTTCCACAACAGATCCACCAAGGTCATAAAAAAACTTAGAAACACAGTTCTGCACACACTCCTCTACCAGACCAATATGTCCATAACAGGAATAGAAGAGGTTGGATGAGGCCTTGAGTGACCTGTACTAGTGGGAGGTGTCCCTGCCTATGGCAGGGGGTTGGAACTAGATGATCCTTGAGGTCCCTTCCAATCTTACCATTCTCTGATTCTATAAGAGGGATAAGAGTAACAATAGTCAATGCTAACAGAAACAGATCTTTAAATTCTAAGTACTAATGAACTACTAATGTTTGGTTAAACAGTCCAGTGAGATTCTGGAGTCACTGGAGATTCAGATCTCCTGTGCTACAACTGCACTGTTGTTGATAACGATATTTTAAAATATTAATAACAATATTTTTAAATACTTGTATTGTAGGAGGTCACTACAAGCAGTTCTCCTCATGGGATGTGGTGAATATTGAAGTTACTGGTATGCAAGAAGCAGACAAATAAAGTGGTGGAAGAAAAATCGATAAACAGATATCGAATGTAAAGCCACAACTACAGGAAGTCTATGAACAGTAAGACTTGCTCTGACCTACTACTGGTTTGACTTGAATTCTTGTTCTCATGCACCTTCTTGGAAGTATTTATGGGCATTTTAACCGTGTTCCTTCTGGATAGCTAATACTGGAACTCTATAATGAAACTGTTCCATTTCTGAAAGTTTTGCAAAGCTTTGCGTCCCATGTTGGTTAGGTACCATTACAGCCTAACACTCCAGTTGGTTGCTCCAGCTGTTTGATCATGTCTCTGTAGACATTTAGATATGACCTCAAGAATGAGTTGATTCGCCAACATGCTGATTTTTCATGTGTTCACCTAATCTAATATGACTGTTCCACAGAATTTGTGTAAGCATGTATTATACTCTTAGAAATCCACATAAAACCTGTGGTATCCTTACATGGGATGCTTTTTTTGGTAGTATTTGGCCCCAGAGGCGACCTGAAACTGCAGGCAGGGATGGAAACATCATTTACCACCAGCATCGATGGAAACATCATTTACCACCAGCATCAATGGCACTGGAAACCACTTACTACTCACATGTGCATGGGGCTTCATGACAACTGTTCAGGTGACACAGTTCTGGCTGAGCTCCAGTTTTTCCTTACTGGACTCTAACTGCATTGATAAGGATTAATTCTTAGTCTACCAAAATTTCTGTTTCTGAGTTTTTAGTTCCTGATTGCCATCACACTCTGATCTCCTATCAAGAGATCTAGCCTCCAACAAATGAAGAATATCTCTTCAATCTTAGATTGGTCATAAAGTCTTCTATGTTTTCAGCATCTTTTGATAACAACTGTTTCAAAGTATCACTCTCACATGTCTCATCTTGATGTGGAGTGCAGTGCCTCTTTCCATCCCTGTTGCATGCTTTCGTAGTTAGCTTCCTCTGCCTGAGTTAGCTGAAAAACATGAAAAGCATAAAGTATTTTACACCCAGCTGCTGTCAGAAACACAGCAACCCTCTGACTGGTTCCTTTCTGTGGCATGCTTAACGTGGTGATACAAAATGAAGCAGCGGCTCTGCTCTCTCCCTAAAGAGGTCTTTTAGGGTTTATAATCAGGCTCATCTTCCAAACAGTGCATTATTACTTTTCATTAGTTTAGTTTACTCCTAATACCACAAATTCTTCATTAATCACTCACAAAGGTTGAGCCAGGGCCCCACTTCCTTCAGGGTTTTATTTTGTTTATTTCACCTTGTGGAACTGGGGTACTTCCAACACATGAGAATTGCTCTGTGTGTTATGGAATCATAGAATCATTTTGGTTGGAAAAGACCTTGAAGACCATCAAGTTTAACCATCAACCCAGCACTGTCAGGTCACCACTGAACTATGTTCCTAAGCACATCTTTTTAATCCTCCCAGGGATGGTAACTGCACCACTTCCCTAAGCAGCCTGCTCCAGAGCTTGACAAGCCTTTTGGGGAAGAAATTTGTCCTAATATCCAACCTAAACCTACCTCTTGTTCTGTCGCTTGTTAGCTAGAAGAACAGAGTGGCCTCCAACTCACTACAACCTCCTTTCAGGTAGGTGTATCACAAGAGGAAATGGCCTNCATGTCCTTCCTGTGCTGGTGGCTTCAGAACTGTACATCGTATATTTTAAATTTTATATTGTATATTTTGAATTTTAGTAGACCATAGGAGGTCTATGCTGTGGAGGGACATGGTTTAGCACCAGATTTGGTAGAGTTAGACGATAGTTGGACTCAATGATCTTAAAGGTCTTTTCCAAGCAAAATGATTTTATGATTCTAACTGCTTCCAACTAATTGTTCGCCTTGCTATGTTTTTTTCCATTTCATGATACCTTGACATAGAAGAGCTTGTCAAATGCAAAGTTCTTTTTTTCCTTTCTTTAGAGGTAAGCTAAGTGAACCTACTTGAAGTGTATTGCTCACACCAGGTGGTTTTCAGTAAATGTGATGCGGCTACATCTCTGTATCCATCCCAGTACACCAAGAATATTGCTCCCAGGATAATGGCTCCCATTGTTGATTAAAACCAAAAGTGTGAGCCACTTGGCACCTCGATTGGCTTCTTACCGTTTTGTGAAATGAGATTCATGACCTGACTCCTGTTGCTACGTATTACACACGTGAGATTGCCACTGGAACAATGTTTAAGAACAATGTCTAAGCTGCCTGCTTGGATTTCCTTCTTCTTGTGCCGAATTTCCAAGGTTTGAACTCCAGCTCCCTAGACACATCCAGCATGGATTAGTTTCACTTCAGGTGAACTTGTCTCTGATACTTCGTGGTCAATCTGTGATCTCGTCTATTTAGTGTTGCCACTTCCTCTGTAGCTCCTTTTTCGGAAACAGAACATCACCCATCATGTTAAGATCAAAAAGGAGGAGCTCTTTCTTCCCATCAAAGGATAAATTTGATAAAGTTCAGTAAGAAAATGAGTCATTTACCTACTGAAAGAGATTTTTCACTCACTGCCTCTTGCTCCCATTGCATTTTTGCCAATCCATATTGTAACCACACTTGGGATTTTGAACTCAGGGTTAGCTGCTCACAGGCTAACAGCAAATTTTAGCTAAGCTACCTGCCATTATTGTTTGAGGGTTTTTTAATACAACTTTTTTCTACAACTTCCAAATGTTTTATTTTCTATGCCATTTTTTGGTCTGTGACTCAGATGGATGATTTCCATTAGATGCCATGTTGGATGAAACCTGAAGTAGTCCATCAAAATTTGATACATATTTCTTATCTACTGTAATTGATCTTATATATGTTGTACAAAACTACTTACAGAAAAATATAAAGCTAGACTAACGGGTGGTGTGAGTTCAGAGAAATCACAGAAACACAGTAAAATAGGATCTCAAGAAACTACCTCCTCCATCATCTGTCCCAGGCTAGCATCAACCCCCACCTATTTCAGTTCTCCATATCTTTACTTAATTTCTCATTACAATCTCCCACAAGGTTCTGTACATGCGCAGGCTCACCTGACTTGTTCACAAAACCTCAAGTGATGGAACCTATACAACAGCAACCCATTCAGAGCTTCTATGTCACAGCTGATGAAGCATTAACCCCATTGTCTGCCTCAATTTCTCCTTGTTCCAGATTAAACCTATTGCTGCCAGTCTTGTTCCTATCATTGTGGCCAGTGAACATACATCACAGTAAAAGCCCTTCAGTATTTTAGGGTTATAATTGCCTTCAGCATAGATATTTTTAAAATGACAGTAGAATATGTACGGCACCACTTTTCCCCTTGAGTGTTTATTATCCAAAAAGGTAAAAAAGGAGAGATTTACTCCAAGAATGACTGAAAGACAGCAAAGTAATCTACTATTCACTATGCTATATTACTTCTTATTTAATTAATAGCTCCATCCTGCAAACACTCAAACAAATTTATTCCAGTAACCTGGTAGACATATAAATATTGGCATCATTCATTCATGGAAGCATCTTTCTTCCTTTTTAAATATTATGGGGTATAAATAGGCTGCAGGCTTGATTTATAGCCCAAATAGCTGAAGTTTGAACTGTTCCTCATATTACTGTAGAAATATTCTGGGAAACAGCCTTTCCTTGAATTAGTGCATTAAAAATTAGTTAAATAAATAAGAAGAATATCCACACTTATTGAAAAACTAACATGAGTAATAGGTTACCAGAACTGCCATTGTCCAGTCAATTTTGGAGATTGCATCATCTGTTTTATTTGGCATGCTGTGCTGTCAAACAGTCCTAAAGAATTCACATTTGACATCTGTCTCAAAGATAAATTCTCTTTAAGTGGTGCATTTCAGGAGCCTGTTGAATAAAACAAGGTCTAATGCATCCTAGTGATGTTCAAAAGGGTGTACACATACGTATACCTGCACACACACATACATGTGTCTGTTCACACACATACACACATGCACATACATATATATATGTATAAAGTTTGGGGTTTTTTTTCAGTTTGAAAGCTGGATTCAGCCCATAAGAACTGTATTCACTGGTTTTTTGTCTGTAATGGAAGAGATGAGTCAATCGCTAACCCAGTGCTTGAGCCCGAATCTCCTCTTCCCAAAGCTAGCACAAAGTAACCCAAATGAATGATTTGGAGCTACACCAGCATGAAAGCAGAACAACTGAGAGAAGAATAATATCCCTCTGTGCATGAAGCTGAAGAGGTTTATTTTAATTTCCTTTATTCCCAGGCTTTTCAGCTGGGAACACATTTTTTTTTTTTTCTGAAATTTATATGGTGCAACTTGAGGCTGCTATAAAAGCTCCTCTATTCTTTTGAAAGTCAGGCTTCCTTCTTCCTTTGTAACATCTGTAATCCTTGACTCTCATGAAAAAATGTGTTCCTCAAAGGTTCCTATCAAGAGTGGCTAATTCAAAGTTGGTTTTCAACTTGATTGCATTTTCTGTGACCGGGAATATAAGCAACATTGGGCCTCATCTTATCATTTGAGGCACAATAAAAGAAGTAAATTAAAGAGCATTCTTTGCATTTGCTGCAAGCACCTGTTTGTCCATAAGATCAATTTTATGGACTCCATATGCTGCAGAAACCAGGGGCCATACCTTTTGTGTAAACTCAGCTCTAGTTTACCCAGACCGTTTGGATCCATGGCAGCCCAATACGCCAGCAGATAATCAGAGCTCAGTTCAGTCTGAGCACTGTTTGTTATGTTGTACATTAGCAATCTCCACTGACACCTTCTTCCAGTTACATTCCCATATCTTCCCATATATCTGCACCCTCAGCAAGTTTGCAGATGACATCAAGCTGTGTGGCACNGAAGGAAGCTCTTTCCAGTGAGTGTGGTGAGGCACTGGCACAGGTTGCCCAGGGAGGTTGTGGCTGCTCCCTCCCTGGAGGTGTTCAAGGCCAGGTTGGATGAGGCCTTGAGTAACCTGTGCTAGTGGGAGGTGTCCCTGCCTATGGCAGGGGATTGGAATTAGATGATCCTTGAGGTCCCTTCCAACCTTACCATTCTATGATTCTATGATTCTATGATCTTTCAAGGCTTTTTGTAAGTGGCTGAGGTACAGCCACTGTGTGGTCATATGCAGTACCACATAAGGATATCTCAGGGAGTACAAATATCACACAAACCTTTGCTGTGCTCCTGCAAAGACTCTTCAAGTACTCACATTATGTTGCCTTTATTGGTGTCATGATGGATCTATCATAGAATCATAAATTAGGGAACAGCATTGGCTGGAAGGAACTTTTAAAATTAGCAAGTCCAACTGTTAACCTAGAACTGTCAAATGCACCACTAAACCCTATTCCTCAGTACCACATCCACATATCTTTTTAACCCCTTCATGGGTGATGACTCCACCACTTCCCTGGGCAGCCTTTTACAAACCTTGACAACCCTATTAGTAAGGAAATTCTTCCTGATGTCCAACCTAAACCTCCTCATGCACAACTTGAGGCCATTTCCTCTTGTCCTATCGCATGTTCCTTGGCAGAAGAGACTGAAATCTTTCACTCTATCCTCGGTGTAACAATCAGCATATGGATCGATTGACACTATTTGAAAACTAAGAGTGTAAAGAGGACCTGTAACAAGGCTGAAGGACATTCAGAACTGGAAGTCAGCCTTAAAGAAGGGAGGGAAAAAAAGATCTTTCAACAACCCTGTGACACATACATCTAGCAGTTGGCGCTCCTCAGGAGCTGACTCCCAGGATGAGTGTCTGGGCTGAGCCAAGGCGATGTGGGAGATGGGGCTGGCCAGCTGCATCCTTTCTACCACATTTCAGTTCAAATACATAGCACAGCAGACACAGGAAATCACTCCCCAAGAACACAAACCAAAACATACACAGATGTTTAGTTTCACTTTAGCAGTCCCAAAAGGCGACTGATTCTCATTAAATACCATCTGAAAGGTTGGAAAGAGGAAGCACCTTTACAAGAGACAAAGTTGGCAGAAGCCATCCCTCTATCACAAGCCATTATCAGTTCTACTCAGTAAATGTTTGCCTGTCTTATTTTGGGAAAAGAAAGAAATCTTGGAATTTCCATCCCTTCTCCATGAAAAATATTCCAATGCATCACTAATCCTAACATTAAAAAGCTTTTTCAATGTCTAAACTAATAAAAGATAAAAAGTTCATTAGGATTTCTCAGTCACAAACTCTACAGATGTTTTTCTGTAAAAGTTCTTACCAAAGTATATATTTTTCTTTTTTAATTGTTATTGTGTTAGTAAGATTATTTAAAGTCCAGTGCAATTTAGAGACCCCAGTTAGAGTCAGGACAAAAGTGAAACAAGCCATCAGTTCAAACTACCAGTCCAAACTATCAGTCAAACCACAGCCATCAGCCAAGCTGAACCAACATCAGTCCAAACTATCAGTCAAACTACAGCCACCAGCCAAACTGAACAAAACTAAACTAATATCAGTTCAAACTACCAGTCAAACCACAGACATCAGCCAAACTGAACCCATCTGGTCTTTCTGGGACACTCTGCACACTCAAAGGCAAGGTCAACCCAGGAAGTCTTTGGGGATATCTTTCTTAAAAAGTAATGATTCAGAGAGAGATTAGAAAGTATATCTAAATCTCTACTGTAATCAGCCCTTCCTTCAATTTCAGGGCAAAATGTCTTGTCCTCAGCAAAATTATATAAAAGATAGACCACTTTTGCAATTAAACGATTCACAATCAATAATTATATCAATTTTCATATCCAGGCAGAGATTGTTAATAACTATGAAAACTGTTTATTAACATTAAATCTTGCCACAAAACTTACATACAAGGTTCAAAACGCACAGTTTGGAAATGTATACATACAGGGAACAGGCAAAACTGGAACACTTTAAAGGCAACCACCATAAGCAAACATTTTTACTGGTAGAGAAGGTTTGTGCGGTCACTTACACTGCTTGCAGTTAGTTATCCTGCTTAGCCACTGGATGGGCACAGGAAGCTCCTTTCTGCTTATGGCAGAAGGCAATCAATGATTACAAGAGACTTGAAGTATTTGCTCACAAAAATATCATGGGACAATACCCAGAGCACTGATGTGGGTTTAGGAGTTACCCACCCCCCCCACACTTTATAAAATGACCCAGGCTAANCTTGCGGTGTGCAGTCTCGGCACGGTGTCACACTGGCTGTGCAGGCCGAAGGCGTGGAGGCATCAGAGCCTCAGCAGGCACGGGCACAATAGCAGAGTGAGAGAGCTTGTGCTACCTGCTCATCCTTTATATCCATTTCGGCCCGAGACTGATGGGCCTTTGGACATAGATTAGGTAATTAGGCTGGCAGTTTGTCCAGTTTGCCCATATTAGGTGAAGCTGGGGCTTTTGTCCCCTTTCCTGTGGCCACCACCCCCAGCACAGAAGGAGGGGGAGCAGGGGAGCATGCCTGGGCAAGCCAGGACATGTACAAGCCCACCTTGGCTTTTTAGGCCTACCACGACACTTTCTTTGCCACTGTTGACTTATTTGAGAGCTGTTGGCATATCCTGCTTTGCTGTTCACTTCTTTCAATCTAAACATCCTCAAAGAGTTTCATCCTTTGCCATGGCCATGTTCCCTACACCCTGATTCTTGTTACCACCCTCTAGCCTCCTCCTGAAAAACCTTGGAGCCCACCTGGTACTCAGTGAAGTCAAAAAGAAGGTGACATGTAGATGGTTCAGCCTTTAAATACAGGTTTCCCAGGTTGCCTTAAGCCAGCAGCTTTTCCCTTCACATGGAGTCTGTTCTCAGTGGGACACTGCATCCAGTTTGGCTGTATTTTTACTGTTTGAGCAATAAAGCAAGCTTTGGTTGAAAGCATTTCCCTAATACTTTGGTTTCCTCTTTAGTTCCTGTCCCCTTGTTTTGCTTTGTTTAATTAAATATTTCAGGATGATTCAGAAACTCATGGGAACCCAAGGAGACTGTGATTGCTGAGATATTTGCTGCAGAAGTCCTGAAAGGGCAACAACCTTTGCAGCAGAAGGCATGAAGCTGTGTGTTGTGCTGTGTTTCAGATTTTGCTATCTCTTCCTGTCTGTTGCTCTGTTTCCATCAGATATTCTCATCTCTGGAGCAGACTGGTCCTGATCCTATCCTGCAATGTCTTAAACTGTTCTATCAATCTCTTTAGTGAAAACCACTGGTCAGTTGTGGGGCAGAACTGTTACCTTCTGAAACAGAATCATATCATAGAACCCAATCTTCAGGCATAAAGTTTGTTAGCACTGGGGACACCATTATAATGCTGTTGAAAGTGCAAAGTGGAATCAACAGAGTAAAACTAGTATCAGTTTCAAATCCACATTCTTATTTTGATGCAGATGTAGGGTAGGGCAGGGTGATTCCGTGAAAGCGGGTTAAAGAAAAGCCAAAATACATCAAACTGTCAAGAAAAAAAAAAAAAAAAGCATCTTTGCAGCAATTTGTCTTGACAAGACCATGTTGGGTTAATTAGCTCAGTAGTCAGCAAGTCAGCAGCATTGCACATCCTTTAACCTCTGCATTGAGCTTTTTTGTCATGTTCTTTTCTCTCTTCTCTGTCCACAACATAGGTTTTATTTTTCTCCCTGAACCAATCCTTTGCTCTAATAAAAACATTAACTCTCACTACAAACTTTCTGTTACTTATATCCTCAGGACATAAGGGCTACAGAAACACTCCTATTAAAAAGTCAGATGAATAATACATTAAGAAGGATTTCTCTGTAAACATGTCTTTCATGTCTTGTGTTTGCTTCCTTGTAAAGAAACATGAGAGAGCTTTGCTTTACAGCTCAGGAAAGGTGCAGAAAAGGATGACAAAGATGTGCAAAAGAAGACTGATGAGGAACAATTAAATACCCTTGGGCTCATTTCCAGGAGGAAAAGTAGCCAAAGGAGTACGCGAAAGATCTACCACATTTCTCTCACCTAAATGACTTTCTGTTATTTGACAAAGAACCACAAGGAGAATTCCCATAGCTGCTCTCCTGGCTCTGAAGATGCTGTAAAAATGAAAAAGCAACAGGGAATAAGCTCAAGGGATGAGCTGCTTCTTGCAGGGTTCATGCACATATGTTTATCCTCATCCCATATCACAAGGTAGAAAACATTTGCTGTCAGGTTCCTG
Source organism: Ramphastos sulfuratus (assembly GCA_013399055.1). Lineage (NCBI taxonomy): Eukaryota > Metazoa > Chordata > Aves > Piciformes > Ramphastidae > Ramphastos > Ramphastos sulfuratus. The sequence goes on along the minus strand of WBNM01013118.1, from coordinate 13,334 downwards.
CTATGAAGCATAACTCTAATAGCCTTCTTCTAGTGATATTAACTTGAAAACAAAATAGTAAAGGTGTGGAGATAATAAAGAGAATGCAGAGAACCATGAGAAGAGCCAGGGCCAAGAGCAATGTAGTGTGGATTTAGCGAGGAATCAATCCCAGGAGAGGCATCTGGTGCTTCTTTTGATTTAGCACTCTAGATATAAACTGCAACAATTAAGACATACAATTGCCAGCTATGCTTTCATGAGAAAGTGGCTGCAGGGACTGTTACAGAGAAGGAGGCTCAAAAACCCCTTTTAGCAGCTTTCGTGCAGTTATTCAGCATTTGGACATCCCACTGCTTCCTCAGTCTAAAACAATTCCTCCACCAACATCAAATATTCATTTCCTTAAGAGAGAGGGAAGCCTATTGATGTGTTTGGGGAGAGGAAGAAACCAGCATACTTGACTAGAACGTGGGAGGTGCCTAATCATGAAAGATCATGGTAGAAATCATTAGTGAAAGCACAAAAGAAGACAGGATGTTATCTCCACCAGACAAAATTAAGAGCACTGCTTGGATGTCAGAGAAAACATCAACGAATTTTTTGCCTTCCAGGAGAACTGTGTGACAGGATTTTAATTTATATCTGAGAAAATAATCTTATTTCTAACAGTAAGTGTAGAATTGGAAAGTGGAAAGGGCATATGTGTACAGTTCTGGNTATGATTCTATGATTCTATATGAGCCCAAACCATATCCTGCATTTTCAGTGAGCATCAGACAGCTTTTGAGTGAGGGACTTTGTATAATTCCCTTCCAGGGACTGTCAAATCTGAAGACTAATAGTGACAGGGTACTGTAGGCTAGAATCAAAAACTGTGAGGAAACACGTGGGGACAAACAATTCAATGAAGAACATGAATCATGTCTTAATTGCCCTCTTTAGTTTTGTACTTCAGTGGAATGCTCCTAAATCAATCAGTAATCAATTGAATTCTCATGAGGAAGAGTCAGGCCTTGTTTCACTGGCCTAAGTTAAGCTTAGATGCCTGGAGATGTCTGAGATGCCCAGGGTATCTGAGACATTCAGATAAGGCTGGCTACCTAGGACCTGTGTCTTTCTGGATGTATGGCTAGCAGCTGAGCATGACAGCATTATACTGAGGCAGGTCTAAAATTGCACTAGGCACAACAGAGCCACTGTCTGGCACCCTCAAAGTCCAGGCACCCTGCTATAAAATCAGCTCCATTTTCTGTGAAAAACGTGACATTTAAGTGCAATCCAGCAAGTGCTAAGCCTGTAAATGCCAAGAAAACTTAAAGAGCAGTCTGGCACTTCACAGCCAACAAGCTAGTCCCAAAAAGTAAAGTAATTTTCTGACTTCTATTTGAAGCTTTTCTTTAGCAAACATAGCATGTCTGAATGTCTGTCCTTTCTGTGGTTCTGTGAGTAACAAGTTATTACAAAATCAAGATGTTCAGAGCTGAAAACACCTCAAAACAGCTGTCTGCTTTAACCTTTGTGTGTTTTACATGTTGTTTCCTTATAATCATATTCCGCCCACTAAAGGATTTTAGAAGCATGAGAAGGCTTCTATAGAAAGTCTTTGCTAGAACATAATATCTGATATAAAATGTAGCTGGGAAGTATTAGAAAATGACCTAAAATAAATGTTCTCTGTTAGACCCATGCTAATTCAGAGCATCATATAATTTTGAAGCAAGAAATTACACTCAAATAATACCTGTCTCATACCTAGAAAATGGCCCCAAGTCTATAAATTTGAGTCTGGATCTAGATTTTACACCTTGTGAGGTATCAAGAATTCCAGGTTTGGGATCTTGCCGAATAAAACATCAGAATAAATTACAGAATCATAGAATCATAGAATGGTAAGGTTGGAAGGGACCTCAAGGATCATCTAGTTCCA
>WBNM01013118.1:0-11302 GCA_013399055.1 Ramphastos sulfuratus | reverse complement strand
GGCCTGGGCCCAGCTCTGCAGCCTGTCCAGGTCCCTCTGGATGCATCCCTGCCCTCTAGCAAGTCGACTGTGCCACACAGCTTGGTGTCATCTGCAAACTTGCTGAGGGTGCACTGATTCCTCTGTCCATGTCACTGACAAAGATGTTAAACAGCACTGGTGCCAGCACTGACCCCTGAGGGACACCACTTTTCACTGGTCTCCAGGGGGACATTGTGCCCTTGATCACCACTCTCTGTGTGCGACTATCCAGCCAATTCCTTATCCAGCGAGTGGTTCACCAATCAAATCATCTCTTACAGGTAGTTTCAATGGCACTCATGATTTTACAGATCTGTGTCACGTCAAAGAATAAAAAGTCAGAGGCCTCAGAGTTATTGTGATGCATTTGAGTTGGACAGTAAGGAAAAATCATCCTTCTAGTGGTAAAGAGAATGAGATGCTGAAATAGATTGTACAGGAAGAGGATTAAACTTGATTGAATCTGTTTCATCAAGAATGCAGGCCATTTTGGATGTCCATGGTGCAGTTTATCCCACTCTGAAGTAAATGTCCATGTTCAGTCAATTAAATTAAAGTTTAAATTTCAGTCACTTGTCTATATCTTCAGTGGAGCCTTAGCAAACTCCTTATAGAGAAACAACTAACATCAGAGGAGAAGAATCCCACATATTTGAGTTATCCCAGGCAAAGCAGTTCTCCCAGCCTTCTGTCTTTATCATAGAATCTGCTGTTTGGAAAACCCCTTAAGATTGTCAAGGCCCATCATAACCTAATATCTCCCTGCATCCAAACTGTAGCAATCCTCAGAAGTTGCTGAAATACCTGACAATGATTTGAGCTATTGCCTTCAAATACTAGCTTTTCCCATGTATTCTTTGATGCCAAGCACAATACCCATTCAACTCCTCCATGTTCTTCTGACTTTGCAAATTGTGTAGTGAAGCTGCAAACGGTGGTTGTGCTCTGCCAGGTCATGGAATAAACTGTCAAGAAAGACACTGTACTGTGGTGGGAAAGAATAGCATCGCCAAGTTTCTTTGTGCTCAGCAGAGCCCTGTAACAGATATTTTTCCCATTGACAGTCTAATGCTGTGGTTCTTCCCACCAGGATGCTTCCTCCTGTCCTAGCCCTCCAGGCACTCCATCCACTGATGGCCTTCTCCTCTCCCAGTTTTCTTCAGTACGTTTTCTGCCCAAGCTTTGCCCTTTAGGTTTTCCCTAGGGTCCAAGCCGGAAACCCTTGAAGTCCATGAAGGGTCAGGCCACTGACTTTGGGATGACTTAGCTTACCCAAAATTACATCCATGGGAGAAATGACTAAAACAGGACCTTGCCTTTGATACACATCACTGTATCAGCCAAGACACAACCATTGTCTGCACCAAGGACTTTTCTGGGTTCCACAGCCCAGATCCATGTGAGTATTTGAGCTCCTCAATCATAGCTATATTAAAAACAGTAGGAACTCGAAGCCTCAACAGTTCCATGTCCACGATCCCTCATCAAACTTACTCTGTGCAACCACTATGACTAGTTCCACCTTGGATGAATAATTCACCACCTCTCTGTTCCTTCTAGGTACCTTCCTTTATCCCTGCATATAATTAGCTGGACCTAAAAGGACTGCTAAAATACAATTTTTTGTGAATGATATCCCCTCTTAAATCTATGTACCATAATAAAGGGAAGTCATTCTGCCTCTGTACTTAGCATCAGTTAGGCTGCACTTTGAGTACTGTGTCCAGTTCTGGACCCCTCAATTTAAGAAAGATGTTGAGGTCCTTGAATGTGTCCAGAGAAGGGCAACAAGGCTGGTGAGGGGGCTGGAGCACAGCCCTGTGAGGAGAGGCTGAGGGAGCTGGGGTTGTTCAATCTGGGGAAGAGGAGACTCAGAGGAGACCTTATTGCTCTCTACAACTGCCTGAAAGGAGGTTGTAGCCAGGCAGGGGTTGATCTCTTCTCCCAGGCACCCAGTGACAGAACAAGAAGACACAATCTCAAACTGCACCAGGGCAGGTTTAGGGTGGATGTTAGGAGGAAGTTCTTCACAGAGAGAGTGATTGGCATTGGAATGGGCTGCCCACAGAGTTGGTAGAGTCACTCTTCCTGGAGGTGTTTAAAGGAGGCTGGATGAGGCACTTAGTGCCATGGTTTAGTTAATTAGAAGGTGTTAGGTGATAGGTTGGACTCGATGGTCTCAAAGGTCTTTTCCAACCTGGTTAATTCTGTGATTCTGTGATAAAGGCTATTAATTTGAGCAGACCATTTAAAAGCTATTGTATTGAGCTCAGCTCCAGCCCAACTGACATGAAAAAGCCTTTTATAACCCAGTACTCTCTGCACCATCATCAATTATGTCCTAATTGAACTACAAAGTTCCCTTGGAATGCCCCAGTCAGACATCATTGATAAACATTTTGTCATCACTTAGTGGATTAATGTGGCTAATTAAACAACTTCCAGCTTGGAGTCAGGATTATGGAATGATAGTTGAAATGAGGAGTGCAGATCTCTATAATATAAATTTTTAAAGCCAAAACTGCTTGGCCCATACTGAAAGAAAAGCTTAATTTAAAACTCAATAGCTTTATTCTCTGTTTTTTTGTTGTTTTGTTTCCTTATCCTGGGGGAAGAAAAAACCAAAACGAACCAAAATTGCCTACAAAATCCTGTAACAAACTGCCATTGAAAATTTTGGGTTTCCCATGAAAAAAATTACTGCATAAAGTTTTCAGGAGAGTGACTTACAGCAAGAGTTTGATCAAAAATCTCCCAATACATTTTCCATGAGTGAAAAAATCCAAATCCTTCAGCTTCACCTATGCAACGACTGAGGGGGACCTCAATCCATACTGAAGGTCAACTTCATCTATAACAGAGAATTCTTAGTGGAACAGTTTATATACCATTATATCCAGTAGAAAGTAGAGATTATTTCTTTCCATCACCAGGCTGACATGCTGCTGGGAGTGACCAAGCTCAGGTTACTAGTGCTGTGGTTTTATGCCCAGTGTAATTCCAAGCAACTCATGTGTTTTCAGGCTTAGCCTGAGCAGGGGGCAGCTTTGCAGTTTGTGATGCAGCTGCCACTTTACAGCTGTTTTTCAGCCAACATTGGATGATTAGCTGGAGTTAGATACAGAATCATATATTTGTTTCAGTTGGAAAAGACCTCTGAGATCATCAAGCAAAATCACTGACCTAACAACATCTAACATTCCAAATCTGCACTAAGAAATTCCTTGTAACTCACAACTCCAAGGACTATGGGTTCCTAATCCATAGTGAGGAGCACATCATTAATGAAATGCTTATATTCTTTGAAAGAGGAGCCTCACCCAGGACAAAGCATAGGATTGTATTAGCAGTGGGGTTGGACTAGATGACCTCCAGAGGTCCCTTACGATCCCTGCCATTCTGAGTCTATGATTGTGTGCTGGTTTAAGGCTAATTGGAATATTTTAATAGAGAGAATTATATTATAGGCTGTGAAAAGGAAACAATGGTGATGTCTACTTCACTCATAGGCTTGCTGTGATGTTTAAGAAAGAACTCAAAACAAAAGATAAGGCACTTGGGCTTGCAGCAGTCTCTAGGGCACAGCGACTGGGGTTGTCTAGCAGCTTCTGGCTTCTCCTCCCTGCTGATTAATTTCACTAACCACTTTTCTTCTAACCCCCCCTCCCCGGCTGATCCTCAAAATTCTCCTTGTGCATAAGGCAAACCTTGGGGTAAGGTATAGGGGTGGGGAGAAGGTGGAAGGGTGGTTGGGAGCCCCTCCTGGGGTCTCTGATTTCTGGGAGGGGTGTTGTGTTTCTGTATTACCTTTACCTTGTATATTTCTGTAAATATTCCTGTATATAGTGTATATATCTGCTTGTACATTGTGCTGAGCTGTAAATAGAGCTTCATCTCTTAACTTCCAGCCAGCTGAGCTCTAGTCTGGGTGATTTTACAAAGTGTGGGGGGGCGGGGAACTCCCAAACCATCACAGATTTCTATTTTCTGTTTATTGGAAAGAAAAACTCTCTGTTTCTCTGTTTTCAGAGAGTCTGAAAAAGCCTCTTTTAGGATGTCTGAGATTCCTCCTCAGAGCTGTGCTGGGGACTGTTCACATGATCTCATGTCTGTTATGACGATGTTCACACTGAAATCCATGACAGCAAAGGGCAAACGCAAATCACCATTCATTTACCCTAGGAAGCAGTAAAGCAATGACCTGTCATCGAAAAGGAATCACAGAATGAGATGATTAGGTGGTACAGCAATAAAGAGCATGCTAGTTGTTTTCATGTCCTAAGCTGTGTCTGAGGATGTGCAGAGGGTTCAGATCTGTGTTCAGATAAGGCAATCACAGTGAAACTGAAACTCCCTGCATGATAACTAGTTCTTATTAATGTCAAGGATGTTGTATGATATGATTATGATACTTGAGACACCTGCCAGAAGCAAGCATGTCCTGTATTATGTTGCTGGATGGCACTCCAAAAATACTCATGGAACAGTTGGCTTATACACCCTAGGAGGTAATCATTAGATCACTTTTAATGTGAAGGAGGTGAAGACTTTGACTTTCCAATTCACCTTCCCCAAGGAGTTGAGGAATAGCTACTGTTCTCTTTGTGTCAAACTGAGCATGGAAGGGTTCAAAATGAAAGCTGCACACACATACGAAAATGATCCCTTTGGTTTCTCTGTGGTCTACAGCTTGATTTATCAAACTGCCTTGAAAGACTGTTTGACACTTTTCAAACCTGTCAAACCTGACTGCATCTCAGGCAGGTTGGATGGAGATATCCTGGTTACCTATCTCTATTCTGCCACGGTCTTCAATATGCTCACTGCTTAGGATGTCACTGTCTGACCTCAGGCTAACACCATCATAAGTCACATCAATTAGAATAAAACCTACAAGCACTTCCTGGCTTCCTTTCAGTGTGTACCATCATCCTCTGATTATTATAGTGCCCACTGTCTGGTCACAAGTGACCACTTCCCCATTCTCCTTTGGCACTGCAAAATACCACACAAGCAGAGAAAACCAGTCTCTACCCAGGCTGAACAACTTGGTTACAGAGAGGGAAGGTACATTACAGAATCACACAGCATATCAGAATGATGGGGGTTGGAAGGGACCTCTGGAGATCATCTAGACCAACCTTTCCCGTGACCAGGGGAGCTCAGCAGAGCAGCCTGAGGAAGAAGAGGCAAATACACCTGCACAAAAAATAAAAGTGATACACAGAATCACAGAATCACATAATGGTAGGGATTGGAAGGGATTTCTGGAGATCATCTAGACAAACCCAATTTCAAGCAGGGTCACTCAGATCAGCTTGCCCAGGGCTGCATCCAAGTGAGTTTTTAGTATCTCCAGAGGAGGAGACTCCACAACCTCCCTGGGCAGCCTGGTCCTGTGCTCTGTCATCCTCAGAGAAAAACAAGGAAAAGCTCAAAGACCTTTTTCCTCATCTTCAGATGGAACTTACTATGCTTCTGTTTGGGCCCATTTTCCCTTGCCCTGTCACAGGGCATCACTGAAAAGAGTCTGGCCTCATCCTGTTCACATCTGTCCTTTAGATATTGGTAATCATTGATAACATTCCCTCTCAATTTTCTCTTCTCCAGGCTAAACATCCCCAACTCTCTCAGCCTTTCCTCCTCAGAGACATGCTCCTGCCTCAAAGTCTAGCTTGCAGGAGGAAGGTCAGATTCAAGCTGTAGGTATTGAATGGATTGGCAGTTTAGAGAGTGGTACACACTCCAACACACAGGTGACAGTCCTCTGCTTGTTCAGTTGGAGAGCTAGTGCCATCTCTACTGCAATGAACCTGGAGAACAAGATGTGATATGTAGGGACACTTGGGCAGGTTAGACAGGAGCATACTCCTCCATAGCCCCACAGTCCTTGCCAGGAATAGCAAAAGCAAAATTGCAGCAACTCTGATTAAGTGGCAAGTAAATGGCTATGTGACATCAGCCTGGGCTGGTGTCGTAGTTCCCAATCCTCTCCACCTCCTGCTCCACATATTCCAGACTATCTCCCCAAATGCAGATATACACCTTTTGAAGGCTCTGCTAGATTGTCCTTAGCTGAAGGTGTTTGACCCACCCCTGCAATTTTATTTGTTTTCTCTGGTGTGTGTAAGTCTTCTCAGCCAAGGGACTAACAGTGACTCAGAGAAAGTACTGAGGCACTGAAGCAAGGATTAAAGATTCAGGCATGGAAGAGTCAGTCTGTTCACTTCCACACTTCTTTCACATTAGAGGAAAAAAATCTGTACAGATGTAATAACCTGAAGCAGCTTCTCTGACTCAGTCATGTCATTGGTACTGCAAACTACATCTCCTTTCTTCCAATATCTGGACAAGTGCTATAAGAATACTTGCAAGACCAACAGTGAGACTGGTGGGGAATACAAATGTTCACTTGTATAAATATTCACATAGGCAGATGGGACACAAGACTGTTCTGTTACTGCAGATCTCCTTTGTCATCTGGGCATCTCTTTTTATATCTCTGAGCTGCTGCCACCTCCTGTTTGTCCTGCTGCTGCAGATGACAAAGCTCTCTCTTTGGTCTTGCATGCAGACACCTGTGGTGATATCTTGGGGTGTCTGGGGGTGTTGTGTATATATATATATATATATATATATACATATATATTTGTTTTTGATGTCCTGTGGAGATGATGGCATTGGTAGAGCCCTACAAATGAGCATTTCTGCAGATTACACATGGATATGACTTGGCAGTGTTAGGTTTATAGTTGGACTCGATGATCGATGATCTCAAAGATCTTTTCCAATCCAAATATTTCTGTGATTCTGTATGTGAATATGGGTTTATATGCACTAATGTCTCACATTTTGTTGCTTGTATGCCTTTAGAGTAATGCACAATGGTTTCACTACTCAAAGTTTCCTGGCTCTTAAAAACCATTTTTGTCTCTAAGCTCTTAACTTGCATGTTATGTTACTCTCTTAGCAGACACCAAAGAAAGACCGATCTATATAAATTCTGGTTCCAGCCATTTCACTACCTCATTTCCTCCCACAAATATATTCTACCTGTCCCCAAAGACTCAGAAGAAACAACTCCTTTCACTGTCAATGAACTAAAATAACTCAAGCATTTCTTCTGATCCAGACTTCTGAAGTGATTGGAAGTCTGTCTACTGTGGTTTAAATGAGCACAACCCTCCTCAAGTCAATGAACTTTTTCTAATTTACAAGAAGCTGTCTCTTCAACTTCACCATCTTGACAAGTTGGATCTGAATTAGACTGGCAGTTCCTCATGAAAGTGAAATTTGACATGAATTTTCTAAGCCAAAGTTATAATTGTTGGAGGGAATATGTGCTGCCTTATCATCACAGTTATTATTTAGCATCCATACTTCACTAGCATCTTGATAGCAGCCATGGTGAAAAGCTATCATGCTAGAGCCTATCCAGACCTGTAAAAGTGACATTTGCTGTCCCAAACAGCTTAAAGATTCAAATCAAAAATGTCTAAGGGATTAGTGGCACGCTACTAGAATCAAATTACAAAGCCAGATGCAAGTCTTCAATGCTAAGTGCACAGGCTTTACAAGAAGACAGGGCCCTGTGCATTGCCTGAACTTCCAGCTGCAATTGCCTATTACTGACCTAAGAAATAATACGAAATGAGAATTTGTGCAGTGACATTTTTAAACATGCACTGACTTTTAGAGAAAGCTCACAATGAATATTAAACAAGCCCTTGCATTTCCTAGGGTTGGTGGGTAGGACCTGACTTTCTTTTCTCAGTTATGTGTGGTGACCTTTTAAAATCATTTTTGCCACTGCATGATTCCTTCAGTTCTTCAGCCGTATTCATTCTGGGACTTGAAGAGAATTAAGTCTCTTCCGTTGCTAATAAATAGAGCCTTGGATTCCCTCACCTAGTAAAGAGCTTTTGACTAATGTTGCTGTGCATGGAAGAGTGCTCAGAAATTTTAAGAGCATTTGAGTAAAAAACAGAGGCATAAATGAAAAAAAAATATTGGTTTCAATTGTTATTTCTGAGGCATTTAGTGTTGTAGTACCTTGATGGCTTATGCAACACCTGGATTTAGTGCAGATCTGGAGGGCTGTACTGAAAGATAAAACTCAAAGCCTATTTATTATTTAACTCCCACTTAAGCCTTCAAAAGAAACTTGAAGTACAACTACAGACACCTGCCTCTTGCATTGGGGACCTTCTATGATACAGTTGTTTAATTTCAGAGTGTGTTTGAGCTTCTTCTTAGATATCCTCAAGGAAATCACAGGATAAAACACTTTGGATCAGACAGCAGAAAAGTGATGGCAGTTTTGTTCATCCTCTCCATCTTTTGTTATTCCTTTCATTAACAGGCACTTCTGAGTAGGTTTCCATCCATATAATCCTTTCTAAGACCTCTCTCTAAAAATCAAATTAAGCCAGATGGTAGAAATTACTCATATATAGTCATGTTTATCACTGTCTGGAAAGTGAAGCATTCAAACAAAATGCATCAGAGACAAAACAGTTGGAGAAGCTACTGTGATGACCTGCTTTTCATAACAGTAAGTGAATGTTCCAGGACTGGGTTGTTGGAATAAATGTGTGAGGCCCCTGGAGCATGGTTAGATCTTCTACGGGGAGGGATGCTCCGGGGTATTTTCAGCCTTCTCTACACAGAGGTGTGTCTAGATCACAAGGCAGTACCACAGTTTTCTTTTTTTTGCCAACACACAATAGCAATGAAGATGCAGCATCCCAGATTTATTGTATGCCAGAGGTCCAGAGGACTCGCAGGCAGTTGTAAGGTTATCCTAGCGTTGCATTTTTCACTGCTTCATAGATGAGGACAATATATGAAGACGACTGTGGTCTAATACACACATATTGCCTTCTTGAGATGATCAATCGTACCTTCTTTCCCCACATCTGTACTGCCACAGAGAAACTCCTTGAAATAGCTGTAAGAGCTCATTTCAAATAAGTTCAGGTATTTCCGCACTGTACTTCAAGGCAGGCAGCAGCACTGACATCCCTGAAACCAACCCGAGTGAGGCAACATCCTCTGAGTTCACACCTACCCAAAGCAAATGGCTTTGCTGAGTGCTGCCCTGAATCATCACCACACTGTACACATGCTCTTCCTGTCCCTCCATCACAGCCCTCTCATCTTCCTGTACTTCACATCTTAGGGTACCGAAGGTTGCCTACAGCACTAATCTGGCAGTTTCCTTCTCTCCTTTCTCATCTGGTCTCCTAATGTGAGTGTGGAGGGTGCTTCTCTCTATCCCGCGAGCCCCCTTGATAACAGTGAACATGAAGATCTCACAAAACAGAGTTACATTTCTGAAGCATTAATGCAGTGGCCTTCACTCATTCACAGGAAAGTATTACAGTATCACAGTATCACAGTATCACAGTATAAGCAAGGTTGGAAGAGACTTCAAAGATCATCAAGTCCAACCCATTACCACAGACCTCAAGACTAGACCATGGCACCAAGTGCCACGTCCAAACGTGCCTTGAACACCTCCAGGGACGGTGACTCCACCACCTCCCTGGGCAGCCCATTCCAGCAGTGAATGACTCTCTCGGTGAAGAACTTTCTCCTCACCTCCAGCCTAAACTTCCCCTGGCACAGCTTGAGACTGTGTCCTCTTGTTCTGGTGCTGGTTGCCTGAGAGAAGAAAGCAACCTCCTGCTGGCCACAACCACCCTTCAGGTAGTAATGAACAGTGAGCATACAGCCAAGCCAGAGCCATGAAATGCTTGGGGATCTCCATTTTATTTCTTCCCTCACTGAAATTCCATATTCTATTCCACCAAGCAATGCTGCAGACACACTTGGGTACCTTAGTAGATTATAATCCATTGTTTTAGTAGGTTATGATCCATTGGGTACCTTAGTAGGTTATAATCCATTGACTGTGGTGAGTGACAGAAAGAAAGGATCGTTGCTTACCTGACCTTCATGTGCCTTCCTAACACTGCAATTACTCAGGACATTGATTCAAGTACTTCCTTCCTATCCTAGCTGAAATCTCTTTAGCATCTTCCTCTGAGGAACAGCTCTCCTGGCTGCCAGAGCTAGCCTGAGAGCACTTGGTTTTCAAGGAGAAGCCAATACACTTAATGCTGTGTAATCATGTTCTCTTCCACACCGCTGAAAATTAAGCCCAGAGTGCCTCTTGCCTCATAGACTGAAAGGACCTTTAAGATCATGACATACAACTTGTAACTTGAACCAAGTCACCACTAAACCACATACCTCAGAACTACATCCATAATATGTTCCTTTTTAGAGCACAATAAGGATAAGTGGAGTAATATACTGGAAGTGAAATACTTTGGTCCTGCCTTTGACAACCTGTGCTGTTGGGTTTTCCCCCTCCAGACTGCCCTGTGCAAAGGAGGGTCTTTGCTGCTAGGAACTGGTCTCACCTAGCACAAGGGTTTCCTGCATTGTACACTCTGCACTGTACACTCTGAAACCCTAGTGATAAATTGTTCTGAGTTACTGCAGGGTATAATGCAGAATTGAAGTTATTAGGCAGAATTTCTCAAGTCACCATTACATGAGACAGTATTCATTTAAGATCCAGGTTTAAATAATGATGTTTTATTGCTTGTTCTGACAATTTTATTTGACAATAGGAATCTATGAATGCCTGCTAAAGCTGCACAGATAACTAAACAAAACCATTTCTGGATTCCTGGGAGGAGGGTTTAAATGTATAATGAGTGCATGATCATTAGACCAAATGCAGATGCCCTTATGACTGGGCTGCTGGAACCCATGAGTTTGAAGGAGATGACCATGTCTCCAAGGAGAAGATCTGCCCCACCTCAGCAAGCATCATAAGCATCTTGGAATCATGAAATCATCTACCCATGATATTTATTTCAGATTTCACTTGCAATGCAGGTTAAGCCTTGGTACAGACACCAGTCATGAGAGAACACTTGTCAGCAGCAAGGCTCAAACCCCAGATATTCAGATCTAAAATAATCATCATCATCATCACCATCATCATCATCATCATCATCACATCATCATCATTTAAAAATAAAACCAAACTCAAAAAGCCATGTATCATTAGCACAGTAAAAGCAGAAGACTGGTCAACCTCCCAGTCATCTTGCTTTTAGAGTACTTTATAGATAGGTGCATATTTCTATTCTGTTTGCCAACAAAGATACCAAGATAAGTGTGAGCCCACTTGAAATCCAGCTGAAGTCCTTTTGACTGGGAGGACAGTAAACACAGAGGGCCTATCATGTGGAGGTGTTTA
>WBNM01013117.1:18042-28315 GCA_013399055.1 Ramphastos sulfuratus | reverse complement strand
CCCCAGCTCCTCAGCCTGTCCTCCATCCCCATACCTCTCCATTAGCTTTCATCAGCCACTCATTTTCCATTCAAGGCAGAGCTGAAGTTAAGAATAGTTTGATCTTTTCATTAGAGGATGAAAAGGAGTGAGGTTATTTTGGCTCATACACACATTCTGTGATTGCAAAGGGCTACCTGAGAGCTTCTCAAGCTTGTATGATCTTCCTGAGAGGCATTAAAGAGGAAGGAGCTCAGACCAGCTACAGGATCTCTGAAATACAAGTTTAGAGCTGTGCTGGCTGCAGAACAGGGTTTTTTCATGGGGAGACACTCTCAAGGCAAGCAGCCAGAGCTGCAAAGAGATCTCTTCACTCAGCACTGATGCAGGCAGGGAGGAAAGATGTGATTTGTGGGTACTGTCATGCAGTTCAGCAAGACCAGCAAGAGCACAAGAGCTAGAGCTTTGACTCAGCAGTGACAGCCAGCCCCAAAACTGGCCTGTTGAGTTCCACTGCTACAGACCAGCTACTAACATAGAACCACAGAGGCACAGAATGGGTTGGGTTGGAAGGGACCTTCAAGCCCATCCACTTTCAACCTTCATACCATAGGCAGGGACACCTCCCACCAGCACGACTTGCTCAAGGCCTCATCCAACCTGGCCTTCAACACCTCCAAGGAGGGGGCAGCCACAGCCTCCCTGGGCAACCTGTGCCAGTGTCTCACCACTCTCACTCTCAAAAATTTCTTCCTCATCTCCACTCCCAGTCTCCCCTCTTCCAACTCAAAGCCACTGTCCCTCATCCTGGCACTCCCAGCCCTTGGAAAAAGTCCATTCCCAGCTTTCTTGTAGGTCCTCTATAAGGAAGGAGCCATGACAACTAAATCCCTCTTGGCACAGCCATCAGGAGAGAAGCAACCTCTGAGCTCACAGATCACAGCAAAGAAATCCCTGCCAGCATTACAAAATCAAGAGTAAATGCAAGTCAGAGCAGCTCCTGGCCATAGCCATGTCCTTGCCCCTTTGCATGCTGTTGGTGGCAGACACTGCTGGACTTGGTTGAACTGTTACTTACAATTATCAGAGACTCACAGCATGGTGGGGTTGGAAAGGACCTCTGCACATCACTGAGTCCAGCCCCTGCCAGAGCAGCATCACCCAGGCCGGGTCACACAGGAACACATCCAAATGGGTCTTNGCTGAGCTTTGAAGTCCCTTCCAACCTTACCATTCTATGATTTTATGATTCATGTTGAGGTGAAACTTTTTGTGTTCTGGCCTTTGTCCTGCCACTGGACACTACCAAAAAGAGCCTGGCACCTTCACCCTGATTAATGGGCTGCCCAGGGAGGCGGTGGAGTCACTGTCCCTGGAGGTGTTGAAGCAAAGCCTGGATGGGGCACCATGGTCTGATTGATTGGCTAGGGCTGGGTGAGAGGTTGGGCTGGGTGAGCTTGGAGGTCTCTTCCAACCTGCTCAACTCTATGACACCCACCCCTCAGCTATTTATAGACATTCATAAGCTTCCCTCTCAGGCTGCTCCTCTCCAGGCTCAGCAGTCCCAGGACTCTCAGCCTTTACTCAGAGCAGAGATTTTCCAGGTCCTTCAGCATCCATGTAGCTCTCCATTGGACTCTCTCCAGTAGTTCCCTGTCTCTCTTAAACTGGGAAGCTCAAACCTGGACACAGTATTCCAGGTGTGGTCTCATCAGGGCAGAGTAGTGGGGGAGAAGAACCTCCCTAGACTGCTGGACACACCTTCCTTGATGCACCCTAGGATGCCATTGACCCTCTTAGCCATGAGGGCACATTGCTGTCCCACACAGAACTTGCTGTCCACCTTGATTGCAAGGTCTTTCCCCATGGGGCTGCTTTCCAGCAGGATGAGCCCTGGTCTGTACTGGTGCATGGGGTGATTCTTCCTCAGATGGAGGACTCTATGTTGTCTTTACTGAAGTCCATGATTATGACCAGTTGGGGAATACAAAAGTTACCAGACAAGATGCAAGTCCTGGCATCCTTCACTTGCTGTTCTTTTGAAGTGAGCACTTGTTAAGAACAGGGCTCCCATCCCATGGAGTTCTTGCAAAGCTCCAAACTGGCCAGCTGGAACTGTCCATTTGGAACAGCTTTAGGCAAGGCTCTTGTAGTGCAGAGCTGTACTTCTGGAGGAGTCTGACTCTGTGGTGCCAGATGAGTAACAGCTCAAGTGCCTTCATTGATCAGAAGAGCTCCAGCTGGCCCAGGCTAAGTGAGGTCTGTACTAAAGGGCTCACTGCTGCAGCAATGCAGCATTTCAGGGGTTTTCTGGCCCCTCCTGCTGTAAACATGGACAAACCTGGGAGGTGGAAATTATGTTTTATTTATGGAGCTTCATGGAATTGAGAGAACCTTGGGTAGTTCAACCAGGGAATGCTTAAGGCTCGCACCTTGACAGCAGGAACTGCCTGCACCACTGAGGGTTAGACCTACTGCAAAGCAGCTCCAAGGAGAAGCACCTGGGACTGCTTGCTGGTGGGCAACAGCAGCAACAGCAATGTGCCTTTATGACCAAGAAGGCCAATGGTGTGAAGAAGTGTGGCCAGCAGGTCGAGGGAGGTTCACCTCCTCCTCTGCCCTAGTCAGGCCACAGCTGGAGTCTAAGTTCCAGTTCTGGCTCCCCAGTTGCAGAGAGACAGAGAATTGCTGGAGAGAGTCCAGGGCAGGCTGCAAAGCTGCTGAGGGGCCTGGAGCAGCTCTGGGAGCAGCAAAGGCTGAGAGCCTGCAGAAGAGCAGCTCCAGAGGGCAGCTGAGCAATGCTCAGCAAGAGCTGAAGGAGCTGTGGGGGGCAAGAGGCTGGGGCCAGGCTCTTGTCAGTGGCACCAAGGGGCAGTGGGCACAAAGTGGCACCCAGGAGGTTGCACGTGAGCAGGAGGAGAAAGTTGTTTGGTGTGAGGGTGCTGGAGGAGGCCTGGAGCAGGCTGCCCAGAGAGGTTGTGCAGTCTCCTTGTCTGGACCCAGATGGACAATGTGAACCTGGGCAAGCTGCCATGAGTGCTTTAGCAGGGGAGGTTGGGCTGGATGCTCTCCACAGGTCCTTTCTGCCACAGGGGCAATAATTCTCCTTTGGCTTCCTAGGGGGACTTTTCCTCTCCCAAGGGTGATCCAGTACAGCTCCCACTTCTCCTTAGCTTTTCTAAGCAGACTTGAACTTAAGCTTATCTTTATAATCTGCTATAAAGGCAGACAGGGGGTTCAGGATTAAAGCCTGAAGACACAGCAGCATTTTACTGAGCTCTGAACAGCCTTTCAAAATCAAATCACCCACAAACCTCCTGAGCTTAGCTGGGACTAAGCACATCTGAGCTTGGGGAATTCTATGTCAAAGTGCTCTCTGCTCTAACACACACAACAACTGACCAAGGGCTCCTTTGTAAGGGATTTGTGCCCACCTGATTAGGAGCCAGCTAGCAACAACCACCTCTAATGGAGATTATTAGTGGCCAAGATGATTTTTATGACACAAACCCACACGTGGGCAGTGAGCACGTGGCTTTTTCAGTCCCACCAGCCTGCAGGTTGTATCAGAGAGCAAGCATGGCCAAGCCCCAGCACTGTGTTTCTCCCACAACATCTGGGAATGCTTCCCAGAGAAGCTAATTCTGCCTCAGCAGCTTGCCTGGGCTCCTCGAGCTCCCCACAGCGCCTGCAGTGACATGGAGGCCCCAGCCAAGACCTGCACATCCATTCTGCTGCTGCTTCCTGCTGAGAAACCAACCCAACATCATGGACAGCAGAGACCAAGGAAAGCTGCCACTGACCTCAAAGGAGGCTGCAGTGAGGTGGGGGTTGGGCTCTGCTCCCTAGGCTCAGGTGACAGGAGAGGAAACGGCCTGAAACTGTGTCAGGGGAGGGTCAGGCTGGAGAGGAGGAAAAATTTCTTTGCTGCAAGAGTGGTCAGGGATTAGAAGAGGCTTCCCAGAGAGGTGGTGCAGTCCCGATGCCTGGAGGTGTCTCAGAAATGCGTGGCCATGGCACATGGGGAGATGGTTTAGTGGCCAACCAGTGATGGTTGGACTTGGTGATCTTAGAGGTGTCTTTGACCCAAATGATTCCATGATTCTGTGACTCCCTCACACCAAGCCATGTGCTGTACCCCGAAGCCAACCTGAAGCGCCAGTCTCTACTTGAAGGGAAAACTCATTTTCAGGAAGAAAGCAGTGGCAGTGTCCAAGGGAAACCTGCACCATGCTTTGCTGAACAGACACCCCCAACACCCTCTTCCATTTTGGACTCACTTTTGCAGACCAAGAAGTCTGCCAACAGACTCTATTGAGTCAATCCATATCTCACTGCTTCAAAATCTTCAATGACCTTCTGGGTTCTGCTGGTCTTAAGTTGCAGACTCTGCTCAGCTCCACCACAGGGTGTCTGATCCCTCACACTGCCCTGTTAACCTGGTAGGTCCTCTCCAACCTCATCATGCAACCCCTGGACTACAGACGGAAAATCTAAGCAATCATAGAATGGTAAGGTTGGAAGGGACCTCAAAGATCAGCCAGTTCCAACCCCCTGCCATAGGCAGGGACACCTCCCACTAGTATAGGGCACTCAAGGCCACATCCAGCCTGGTCCTGAACACCTCCAGGGAGGTTGTAGAGCACAGAAGCAAAGAATGTGATCTTTGATCACATTCTTTGCTTCTGTGCTCCACAACCTCCCTGGGCAACCTGTGCCAGTGTCTCACCACCCTCACTGCAAACAACTTCCTCCTAACATCCACTTTCAATCTCCCCTCTGCCACTTCAAACCCATTGCCCCTTGTCCTGGCATTGCAAGCCCTTGTCAATAGTCCCTCCCCAGCCTTCCTGGAGCCCCCTTCAGATCCTGCAAGGCTACTCTAAGGTCTCCTGGAAGCCTTCTCTTCTCCAGGCTGCAGAGCCCCAACTCTCTCAGCCTGTCCTCAGAGCAGAGCTGCTGCAGCCCTCTCAGCATCTTGGTGGCCTCCTCTGGACCTGCTCCAACACTTCCATGTCCTTCCTGTGCTGGGGGCTCCAGAACTGCACACAGGACTGCAGGTGGGGTCTGAGGAGAGCAGAGCAAAGGGGCACAATCCCCTCCCTTGCCCTGCTGCCCACACTGCTCTTGCTGCAGCCCAGCACACAGTTGCTGTCTGGGCTGCACTCACACTGCAGCCTCATCTTGAGCTTTTCATCACCCCACACCCCCAGGGCCTGTTCCTCAGGGCTGCTCTCAGCCATTCCCCACCCAGCCTGGAGCTGTGCTTGGGATTGTGCCTACCCAGCTGCAGGACCTTGCACTTGGCCTTGTTGAATGTCATGAGGTTGGCCTAGGCATACCTCTGCAGCCTGTTCAGGTCCCTCTGGATGGATCCCTGCCCTCTAGCAAGTCGACTGCCACACAGTTTGGTGCCATCTGCACACTTGCTGAGGGTGCACTGATTCCTCTGTCCATGGCACTGGTAAAGATGTTAAACAGGTCATGACCATAACTGCCCCAACTCTGCTGTCCTGCATGGCTTGGGAACACAGCAGGCTCAGCCTGGATGAAATCTGGCTGGCAGCCAGTAATGGAGAAGGGTTTCAAGAAGGCTGAAGCTATGAAGGTGTCTCATTTTATCAGAGGACAAAGACAGTCTCTGGCTGCAGTTCAGCCTCTGGTTAACATTGCTGCTGGCTCACCATAGAGCTTGCACTCAGAGACATCCCTCAACTCTCTGTCTACCATTTGAGTAGGGAAGGAACAAGGCCCCATCCTGCCCAACAACTACCTGGCCTCATGTTTTATCTGCAGCTCTTCCCCAAGCAATCCTACAGGCCTGGGGCACGTGTGGCTGCAAAGCTGTCTAGCAGAAAGGGACCTGAGTGGTTGTAATTGACATACACCTCAACATGAGCCAGCAGTGTGCCCAGGTGGCCAAGAAAGCCACTGGCATCCTGGCTGGGACCAGAACTGCTGTGCCCAGCAGGAGCAGGGAGGGCATTGTCCCCCTGTGCTCTGTGCACTAAGGCCACACCTCCAGTGCTGTGCCCAGTCCTGGGCACTCAGTACAAGAGGGATGTGCAGGTGCTAGAGCCAGTGCACAGGAGGGCAGGGAAGCTGGGAAGGGCCTGGAGGATAAATCTGAGGAGGAGAGACTGGAGGAGCTGTGGCTGCTTGGTGTGGAGAAGGGGAGGCTGAGGGCAGACCTCATGGCTCTCTACAGCTCCCTGAAAGGAGGCTGTGGAGAGGTTGGTGCTGGTCTCTGCTCAAGGGGCAGTGGGCACAAACTGGAACCCAGGAAGTTCCACCTGAGGAAGAGGAGAACCTTGTTTGGTGTGAGGGTGCTGGAGGCCTGAAGCAGGCTGCCCAAAGAGGCTGTGGGTTTGGAGCCACAACTAACTGCAGGGGGGTTGGACTGGACCTTTGGAAGTCCCTTCCAACCCAGACCAATCTGTGTCTCTGTGATTCTGTGATTCTGTGACTGTGATTCTGAGACTGTGACTCTGATTCTGTGATTCTGATTCTGAGACTGTGACTCTGATTCTGTGACTCTGTGATTCTGATTCTATGTCTCTGTGACTCTATGATTCTGTGACTGAGACTGATTCTGTGACTCTGAGATTGACTGTAGCTCTGTGACTCTGTAGCTCTGTGACTCTGTGCTGGTGTGAGGCTCATTGGAATATTTTACTGAGAGAAACGAAATCCTTAGCTGTGAGAAGAAACAACCCCAGTAACCTGCATCACTCATTCTCCTGCTGAGAAATGCAACTAGTCCAAATATAGACCAGACACTCACTGCTCACACTTCTCAGTTAGTCCTAACTTCTCCTTCTCTCTGGCAGTCTGTGTGGTTGCATCTGCCTTAACTCTAATCCAACCTAACCTTTTTCTTCTCCTAACCTTCTTGTTGTCTTTTTTTGACCTCTCACCTCAGAGCTCTCCAGATTTATCACGTGAGACATACAGGGATCAATCTGCTTATTGCTGAAAGGAGGGAAAGAGGGGGAAGGGAGGGGGAGGTTTGGGTCAGCATCCTCCTGGCTGATTGTCTGATTGTCTTGGGAGATTATTTCTGTATTACCTTTAACTTGCATGTAACTGTAACTATTCGTGTCTGTTGTGTATGTATCTGCTTATATCTTGTGCTAAGCTGTAAAGAGAGCTTCAGTCCTTCACTTCCAGTCGGCTGAGTCTAGTCTGGGTAAATTCATTGTGTGTAGGGGGGCTGGGAACTCCCAAACCATCACACTCTGTGGTTCTGGGACTCTGGGACTCTATGATTCTATGACACTGTGACTCTACAAGNGGCTCTGCAGCTCTACAACACTATGACTCTGCGACTATACGACTCTGCAGCTCTGTAGCTCTACAACACTATGACTCTGCAACTATACGACTCTGCAGCTCTGTAGCTCTACAACACTATGACTCCGCGGCTAAATGACTCTGCAGCTCTGTGGCTATACGACTCTGTGGCTATGCAGCTCTACAACACTATGATGATGCAGCTATACAACTCAGCAGCTCTGCGGCTCTATGATTGTGTGGTTCTGCAGCTCTACAACACTATGACTCTGTGGATACATGACTCTGCAGCTCTGTGGCTCTACAGCTCTACAACACTATGACTCTGCGGCTATACAACTCTGCAGTTCTGTGGCTCTATGACTCTGAGGCTCTGTAGCTCTGCAACACTATGACTCTGTGGCTAAATGACTCTGCAGCTCTGTGGCTCTACGACTCTGTGGCTCTGCAGCTCTACAACACTACAGCTCTGTGGCTCTGCAGCTCTACAACACTATGACTTTGCGGCTATATGACTCTGCAGCTCTGTGGCTCTACAGCTGTATGACACTATGACCCTGCAGCTATATGACTCTGTGGCTCTGCAGCTCTATGACACTATGACTCTGTGGCTCTACGACTCTGCAGCTCTGTGGCTCTACAACTCTGCGGCTCTGTAGCTCTACGACACTATGACTCTGTGGCTCTACGACTCTGCAGCTCTGTGGCACTACGACTCTGCGACTATACTACTCTGCAGCTCTATGACTGTGACTCTGTGACTACGATTCTATGACTCTCTGACTGTACAATTCTATGACTCTACGACTCTACAACTCTGTGACTCTGAATCTATGATTCTGTGACTCTATGATTCTGTGACTGTGAGTCTACCATTCTGTGACTCTGTGATTCTATGACTCTGTGACTGTGATTCTATGATTGTGACTCTGTCATTCTATGACCGTGACTCTATGACTCTAATTCTGTGACTCTGTGACTCTACGGCTCTGTGACTTTGTGACTGTGATTCTACGATTGTGACTCTGACTCTGTTGTTCTATGACTGTGACTCTATGTCATTCTATGACTGTGACTCTATGACTCTACAATTCTGTGACTCTGTGACTCTGTCATTCTATGACTGTGACTCTATGTCATTCTGTGACTGACTCTGTGCTCTATGATTCTGTGACTCTCTGACTCTGTGACTCTCTGACTCTGTGACTCTACGATTCTGTCACTGTGATTCTATGATTGTGACTGACTCTGTCATTCTATGACCATGATTCTGTGACTCTACGTTTCTGTGACTCTATGACTCTGTCATTCTATGACTGTGACTCTATGTCATTCTATGACTGACTCTGTGCTCTATGATTCTGTGACTCTCTGACTCTGTGACTCTATGACTGTGATTCTGTGACTCTACCATTCTATGATTCTGTGACTCTACAATCCTGTGACTCTGTGACTCTACGATCCTGTGACTGCTGGCTCATGGCCATCCCACTGTCCATCAGCACACCCAGTATCTTTTTCAGTTTGGAAGCTTCCTTTTCTCTGTACCTAACCCAGTCTGTGACCTGTGGAAGGTGCCAGAAGCAGGCCCTGAGGCCTCCAGGAGGCAGTACTTACTTGTATTTGAGGAGGAGCCACTGAACAAACCAGAGCCCTACCAGGATCATGCCGTTGATCTCACAGATGGAAAAAGCCCACTGCACCCGATCAAAGCGATCGAAGAAGGCGTCCGGCAGGGGAGGCTGCACCTCCTTGGGAGGCACTCGTTCGTGGACGACCGAGATGGTCACCGTGGTGAAGACAAAACAACAAAGTGCGTAAAGAAAAGCCACCAAAGTCTTGCCCCACTCCATGGGGTACTGTGAGCGCTCAGGCTCGGGCATGGGGATCTTGATCATCTCCTTCTTGTAGCCGTTGGGCATCCCGTTGAGCTTGGCCTGGCCACCGCAGCCGTTCTGGCTGGCGCCACCGCCGCGGATGTGCCCGTTGGCGTGGCCGTTCTTGTGAGCCTCCATGTGGTGAGCCATCTTCAGCGTCTCGATCATGTGCAGGAGCCTCTGCCCGCTGTCAGAGGACACCCGGCAGAGAGGCGTCTTCTGGAAGTCCTCCCGCGTGAGGTTGATCAGGTCCCGCCCGGTGAAGCTCCTCAAGGGCTCACAGTACTCCGGCACGGCGTTCTCCGTCAGCCAGTTGGTCACCTCCTCGGGTGACCACAGCACCACTTCTTTCATCTCGCCGGGCAGTTAGGGTGGGCTCGGACATGGGCTTCAAATTGGGCAGCAGTCACTGCGGCTCCAGTGTGGCGGAGAACTCCTCCCTGGCTTCATCTTGTCCAAGGAAGAGGTTTGGCAAGAGGAGAATCCTTGTCTCTGACCATCCGACACGAGCATCCGGGCACCGGGGCCAGCACGGGAGATGCTTCACTTCATATTCAGGTTGGCATTCTTCTGCCTGGGGAGAAGAGAAAGCCCAAAGCATTTGTTAGGATGGAGCTCACCGGGGGGCTGCGAGTCATGTTTGAAGAGAGAGTCACTGCAAAAGAGGAGCTAGGATCTGGAAAAGATCACAGTATCACAGTATCACAGTATAGCAAGGTTGGAAGAGACCTCAAAGATCATCAAGTCCAACCCACTACCACAGACCTCAAGACTAGACCATGGCACCAAGTGCCACGTCCAAACGTGCCTTGAACAACTCCAGGGACGGTGACTCCCCCACCTCCCTGGGCAGCCCATTCCAGTGGGGAATGACTCTCTCGGTGAAGAACTTTCTCCTCACCTCCAGCCTAAACCTCCCCGGGCACAGCTTGAGACTGTGTCCTCTTGTTCTGGTGCTGGTTGCCTGAGAGAAGAAAGCAACCTCCTGCTGGCCACAACCACCCTTCAGGTAGTTGTAGACAGCAAGAAGGTCTCCCCTGAGCCTCCTCTTCCCCAGGCTAAACAATCCCAGCTCCCTCAGCTTCTCCTCATAGGGCTTGTGCTCGAGGCCTCTCACCAGCCTC
>WBNM01013117.1:2564-17447 GCA_013399055.1 Ramphastos sulfuratus | reverse complement strand
AGAGAGTCCAGGGCAGGCTGCAAAGCTGCTGAGGGGCCTGGAGCAGCTCGGGGAGCAGCAAAGGCTGAGAGCCCTGGGGCTGAGAGCCTGCAGAAGAGCAGCCCCAGAGGGCAGCTGAGCAGTGCTCAGCAAAAGCTGAAGGAGCTGTGGGGGGCAAGAGGCTGGGGCCAGGCTCTTGTCAGTGGTGCCAAGGGGCAGTGGGCACAAAGTGGCACCCAGGAGGTTGCATGTGAGCAGGAGGAGAAAGTTGTTTGGTGTGAGGGTGCTGGAGGAGGCCTGGAGCAGGCTGCCCAGAGAGGTTGTGCAGTCTCCTTGTCTGGAGAGCTTCCAATCCTCCCTGGGCATTGTGCTGCTGGACAAGCTGCTGTGGGTGCCCTGCTTTAGCAGGGGGTTGGACTGGGTAGTCTCCAGAGGTCCCTTCCAACCCCACCATGCTGGGCTTCTGGGATTTGAGCCTTGTACACACATCAGTGCCCTTTCCATGCTTGCTGCTGCTGTCACAAGAGCCTTCTCAGTCCTGTATCATAAACACCATTTTGCAGCAGTGGGAAGGACTCCTTCTTGCCCTCTGTTTTTCTCTTTGCTCTTCCTCTGGTCCACACCCAGTATCCCAACTCTTCTTCAAGTCATCATACTCATAGATGTGAGGATCTCCAGAGCAGATGTTTTGTGGAATTGTTGCCACTCACCTTCTCTCTGCCTTACAGATTGGGAGCTCAATGCGGTGTGTTGCATTACTCACTGATGAGGAAGTCTGGGTTTGGTTCTACAAGGCTAAAACATCTCCTGTAGCACAAAAGCTGCTTTCCTCCAAGTCAGCCACACAACAGAAATGATGTAGAGAAGTGAGGTTATACTCTCTGGGTCAACAGGAAAACCACCACCCAAACAGGTTAGCCTGAAATTATATCAAAGCATTCAGGCTTGCAGGACTCC
Source organism: Ramphastos sulfuratus (assembly GCA_013399055.1). NCBI lineage: Eukaryota > Metazoa > Chordata > Aves > Piciformes > Ramphastidae > Ramphastos > Ramphastos sulfuratus. The sequence goes on along the minus strand of WBNM01013117.1, from coordinate 16,511 downwards.
AGCAGAAGTTGGGCACCTTCTCGAGGGGAATTTTAGCATTTCACAGCTTAACAGATTGTGTTGGGTCAGAAGGGACCCTCCAAGGGCATCCTGCCCAACCTCCCTGCAGGCAGCAGGGACACCTCCAGCCAGAGCAGGCTGCACAGGGACACAGCCAGGTTGAGCTTGGATGGCTCCAGGGATGGCCTCAAGCACAGCCCTGGGCAGCCTGTGCCACTCTCTCCCCAGCCTCACTGTGCACAGCTCCCTCCTGCTGTCCAACCTACATCTGCCCTGCTCCACTTCCAAACCATTGCCCTCAGCCTATCCCCACAGGCCCTTCTCAACAGTCCCTCCCCAGTCTGCCTGGGGGTCCCCTGCAGCTACTGAAATGCAGCTCTGAGCTCCGCCTGCAGCCTTCTCTTCTCCAGCCTCAACAGCCCCAACTCTCCCAGCCTGTTCCCACAGCAGAGGTGCTCTTGACAGAAGTTTCCATGGCACACTGCCCCAACTCCAATGCCTGCCATCAGCTCCAAAAGGAACCAGCAGAAAAATGAATTGATACTCTGAAGAAAAATCAAAAGTATCTAGAGAAGAAGTTTCTGCACCCAATTAATAATAAAAAGAGCTTTTAAAGCTTGGAAAAGATCTCTTCTGGCATAAAAATGACAAGAGAGCAGTAGGCCCTGCCTGCAGCTCCAAGCTTTCAGCTGTTTGTTCAGTGAACAAACCAAAAATGGCCCTGTTCAGAGCAGAGAGGGCAAAGCAGCACAGCAGCCCTGTCTCCAGCCTGCCACCCCACAGACCAAATCCCTGCCCCAGCAGCCTGCAGCACCACAAACACCAAGTGACCTAAAGAAAGGGATCCCACATGGGCTTTTCAGGAGTCATCTCCTGCCTTTATCAGCTTAAAGACTATTTTTAGCCTGCTACAAGCCACCAGCTGTTTATGTTTCAGTGCAGGGAGCAAAGCTGCCACTGAGTAACACCAAAACAATCTGTACTGCTGTCAGGATGGAAGCAGAGGTGGAAGAAAGCAGGCACAGAGCTATGTAGAATGGAACCATGCAGCACAGAAACACATTTTTGACCTGCAGCCTCTCAACTGAGCAAGAAACACAAGGTGCAGCCTTCAGCTGTTCTCCAGGGCATAAAGCAGGTTTCTGCCAGCAAAAANGGGAGGTGGTGGAGTCCCCATGCCTGGAGGTGTTCCAGAAAGGTTTGGCCATGGCACTTGGGGGGCTGTGGTTTAGTGGCCATGGTGGGGTTGGGTTGGTGGTTGGCCTGGATGACCTTGGAGGGCTCTTCCAACCCAAACAATCCCTATGGTTCTATGAAAAGAAGGTGCCTTGGATGAAGTGCTGGCAGTACTTTGGCCATGCCACTCCTCACTTTCTGGCCTCACCATGAACTTGTATGTCTTTACATCCATGGAGCAAAGAGGGATGGAGATGAGCATTGCCCCAGGTGGACATCTGTGCTGGATTTTCTTTCTTTTACTGTGTGTCCTGAGGAAGCTTTTAGCCATGGGCTGCTTCACTACTGAAAACTCAATCAGGATTCAGTTATGCAGCCCTGGCCATGGGAAGAAAGCTTGGCCTGAATTATGCATGAGAAACCACGACAGGAACTCCACTGAGTTGCAGTGGTTGCTGAGTGCAGCAGAGCAGCTCAGCTCTCCACCAGGCTGCTCTCCCTGTGCTCACTGCAGTCACAGGGCACCTGGAAAGGGCAAGGGTAGGGTCCTGCCCCTGGGGAGGAGCAACCCCCTGCACCAGGACAGGTGAGGGAGGACCTGCTGGGAGGCAGCTCCATGGAGAAGGGCCTGGAAAGTAACAACCTGGCAGCCTCACCTCTGTGCCTTGGAAGATCATGGAGCAGACCCTCCCCGAGGCTCTGCTCAGGCCCATGAAGGACATCAAGGTCAAGTCCTGCCTGAGCACCCAGCAGCTTTCTGCCCTGGAGAGATTGCATCAGAGGACAAGGGAAAGGCAACAGATGGCATCGAGCTGGGCTGCTGCAAGGCCTCCAACAGTGCCCCCCAACTGCCTCCTCTCTAAGCCAGAGAGACATGGATCTGATGGGTGCAGTGTGCAGGGGACAAGGAATTGGTTGGATGATCATATCCAGAGGGTCAACAGCTCAATGTCCGGATGGAGACAGATGACTGCTGATGTCCCTCAGGGACAGTGTGGTTCACTATCTTCATCACTGAAACAGACAGCAAGACTCAGGGCACCCTCAGCAAGCTTGCAGGTGACACCAAGCTGAATGGTGCAGTTTGACATGCCAGAGAGAGCTGGACAAGCTAGAGAAGTGGGCACAGGTGAACCTCAAGAGGCCAAGGGCAGGACCCTGCACCTAGGCTGGGGCAATCATAGAATCACAGAGTGGTAAGGTTGGATGGGACATCAAAGATCATCCAGTTCAAGCCCCCTGCCATAGGCAGGGACACCTCCCACTAGTACAGGTCACTCAAGGCCTCATCCAGCCTGGCCTTGAACACCTCCAGGGAGGTTGTGGAGCACAGAAGCACAGAATGTGATCTTTTTGGGGGGTCACCAGGCTCTCCCCACCCTCACTGCCCAACATTTCTGCCTTCTCTCCACTCACAAGCTCCCTCTCTCACTCCAAACCATCCCCTTGTCCTGCCACCACAGGCCCTGCTCAGAACTCTGTCCCCAGCTTTCTGCTGGGCCCCTTGCACCACTGCAAGGCCTCCAGAAGCTCTCCCTGCAGCCTTCTCCTCTGCAGGCTGCCCAAGCCCAACTCTGCCAGCCTGGCCTCACAGCAGAGCCCTGCCAGCCCTGCCAGCACTGCTGTGGTCTCCTCTGGCCCTGCTCCAGCAGGTCCCTGTCTGCTGAGCACTCCAGAGCTGGCCCCAGCACTGCAGGGGGGGTCTCAGCAGAGCCCAGCAGAGGTGGCACAGGAGGCACCCAAGAGACAGAAGCAACTGAGCAGAAAGCTTCAGTTCTCAGGGATGGTGTTTCTGGGGGCACAGGCACTGGCCAGGTGCAATCCCAGGGAGGTGCTATCACACCACCAGTGTGTGAATCACTACCAAGCACCTTCTGTAACAGCAGAGTAACTGGTACTCAGAGGAGGAAGGCTCAGAGGAAGGATTGCTGCCAACGAGCCAGGCCATGGAGCTGTGACCCTTGAGAGTTAAAAAGCAGAAACCCAGCTAAGAGTGCCAGGGAACACCTGGCATGCACAGCTCCACTTCACAGCCTGGCTCAGAGGGCAGAGATTAGGGAAAATGCTTCTTACTAACAACTTCCAGCTTCTCACAATCTGAATTGTCTCATTCTGCAGCCAGAGCAGGGAGGTCAGCAGAGCCCAGCAGAGGGGCAGAATCCCCTCCCTGCCCCTGCTGCCCACACTGCTGGGGACCAGCCCAGGGCAGGCTGGGGCTGGGAGTCCACATCACAGCAGGGCTTTTAGAGCTGTACAGATGTGGTACTGAGGGACATGGTTTGCTGATGCCCTGACAGTCTTCACTTAGTGGTTGCTGATATTGGAAGTCTTTTCCAACCTGAATGATTCTGTGACTGATGAAACAAGTTACAACATGGAGCATGTCACCAATATTCAGTCTCACCTTGTTTCCATTCTTCTGCCCTACCTCATCCCCTCTCCATTTCTGTACCTTGTTGGAGAACAGGCCCTTTGTCTACTTTTTTTCATTTCCTCAACTATTTTCCTTCACAGAGCCCTGGAATCACAGATTGGGTCGGGTTGGAAGGGACTTTAAAGCCCACCCAGGTCCAACCCCCTGCCATGGGCAGGGACACCTCCCACCAGCACAGCTTGCTCAGGGCCTCATCCAGCCTGGCCTGAGAACACCTCCAGGGAGGTTGTGGAGCACAGAAGCATAGAATGTGATCTATGATGATCTATGATCTATGTGATCACAGATCACATTCTGTGCTTCTCTGCTCCACAACCTCCCTGGAGGTGTTCAGTGATTCTGTGCTCCACAGCCTCCCTGGGCAACCTGTGCCAGTCTCTCCCCACCCTCACTCTCAACAATTCCTTCCTCATCTCCACTCTCAATCTGCCCTCCTCAAGCTGTCCCTGCCAGAAGCAGAAGCCCAGCACTGCTCCTTGCAGGTACCAGCTGGAGCTCTGATCCTGGGGGCTGTTCCTTCCTGGTTTGAGGAGGAGACTTCTGGTGCTGAAAGGACTGTTTGTAAGTGAGAGCAGAGGCAGGAGCTGCCTTGCCCACCCCACCCCACCCTTTCCAGCCCCGGAGCACTGGGAGCAGGATTTCCGCAGTGTCAAAACAAAAGCCTTGCTCAGCAACTGCTCCTGGCCAGCAGACTGCTGAGGGGGAAGCCCTGCTGGGTCCCCACAGCTGCTTTCAAGCCCAGGGAAGAGAAGAGGGAGGATGAAAGTTGAGCAAAGATGGGTAGGGCTGTGGAGAGGCAAGAGGGGTGAGGAAGCACCATCTGGTTTGGAGAGAGGAGCCTCTGTCACCTGGGCTCTGCTGTGCTCAGACCTCCCCTCCGAGCCTGCCTCCAGCTCTGCTGTCTCCAGCAGGAGAAGGACTCAGAGCTGTGGAGTGAGGCCAGAGGAGGCCACAAATATGCTGCCAGGGCTGGAGCAGCTCTGCTGTGAGCACAGGCTGAGGGAGCTGGGGGGGTGCAGCCTAGAGAGGAGAAGGCTTCAGGGGGACCTCAGAGCTGCTGCCAGTGCCTAAGGGGATCCTGCAGGAAGGCTGCAGAGGGACTTGTGCTGAGGGGGTCTGAGACAGGCCAAGGGGGAATGGTTTGAAGCTGAGGGAGAGCAGGGTGAGACTGGAGCTGAGGAAGGAGTTCTGCAGTAGGAGGGTGGTGAGAGCCTGGCACAGGCTGCCCAGGGAGGCTGTGGCTGCCTCCTGCCTGGAGGTGTTCAAGGCCAGGTTGGATGAGACCTTGAGCAGCTGAGTCTAGTTGAAAACAGAATGCTCTGAGGTCTGCCTGCAGCCTTCTCTTCCCCAGCCTCAACAGCCCCAACTCTCCCAGCCTGTCCCCACAGGGGAGCTTCTCCAGCCTCCTCTCATCATCTCCATGGCCTCCTCTGGAGCCTCTCCAGGTCCTTCTTGTGCTGGAGGCAGTGCTGCAGGTGGGGGCTGAGCAGAGCAAAGGGGCAGAATCCCCTCCCTGTGCTGCTGCCCTCCCTGCTCTGGCTGCAGAATGAGACAATTCAGATTGTGAGAAGCTGGAAGTTGTTAGTAAGAAGCATTTTCCCTAATCTCTGCCCTCTGAGCCAGGCTGTGAAGTGGAGCTGTGCATGCCAGGTGTTCCCTGGCACTCTTAGCTGGGNGAGAGAAGGCAGAAATGTTGGGCACTGAGGGTGGGGAGAGCCTGGCCCAGGCTGCCCAGAGAGGTGAGAGCTGCCCCATGGCTGGCAGCAGTACAGGTCAGGGTGTGTGGGGCTGTGAGCAGCCTGCTCTGGCTGGGGATGTCCCTGTTGAGTGCAGGGGGTTGGAGTGGAGGAACCTGAAAAGTCCTTTCCAACTCAAACCATTCTGTGACTCCATGATACTTTAAGTTAGCATCCAGACCACAGTAGCTGCTGCCTCCAAAGTGCCTGTCCCAGAGTTCCAACCAAAGCAGAAGGAAACCAGAAGCTCTGAACCCCAGCCCAGGACCATGCTTCCATATTTCATCAGAAATGCAAATCTCTTATTTAAAGCAGCCTGCTTTTGAAGGCCAGCACAGCAGGCCCAGATCAAAGAAGCTTCTAAGCCTCAAGAACTGCAATCTAAATATCTCCAGAAGCTACAGGCAGGATGCAGGATGCTGCACCATGCACCCAAAAGGCACAGCAGCACCAAGATAAACCAGCTGCTGGCTTTGCTCTGCTTAATTTAGTTCCAGTCCCAGGCACTCAGCCCTGCTCTGAAAGAGACAACAGCAAAGACACTTCAGGCTGGGTCTAGAGGAAACAGTTCTAACTCAGCTTTCACCAGAGAATCACAGAAACTTAAAATGGGTTGGGCTGGAAGGGACCTCAAAGCCCATCCGGCTCCAATCCCCTGCCATGGGGACAGCTCCTACCCAGCACAGCTTGCTCAAGGCCTCATCCAGCCTGGCCTGAGAACACCTCCAGGCAGGTTGTGGAGCACAGAAGCACAGAATGTGATCTTTGATCACATTCTGTGCTTCTGTGCTCCACAACCTGCCTGGAGGTGTTCAGCGATTCTGTGCTCCACAACCTCCCTGGGCAACCTGTGCCAGTCTCTCCCCACCCTCACTCTCAACAATTTCCTCCTCCTCTCCACTCTCACTCTCCCCTCTCCCAGCTCAAAGCCATTGTCCCTCATCCTGCCACTCCCAGCCCCTGTCCAAAGCCCCTCCCCAGCTCTTCTGCAGCCCCTTCAGGCACTGGAAGGCTGCTCCCCTCTCTTCCCCTGGTGAAGCCACATCTCCAGTACTGGGTCCTGTGCTGGTGTTGCCAGTTTAAGAGAGAAAAGGAAGTACCAGAGAGAGTCCAGCAGGAGATAGTTCCCCAGGAGCCAGCAGTGTGCTCTTGGGGGCAAGAAAGGCAATGGTGTGCTGGGGTGCATGAAGAAGAGTGTGGGCAGCAGGTCAGAAGAGGTTCTGCTCTGCCCTAGTCAGGACACAGCTGGCATATTGTGTCCAGTTCTGGCTCCCCAGTTGCAGAGAGACAGGGAACTGCTGGAGAGAGTCCAGGGCAGGCTGCAAAGCTGCTGAGAGGCCTGGAGCAGCTCTGGGAGCAGCAAAGGCTGAGAGCCCTGGGGCTGAGAGCCTGCAGAAGAGCAGCTCCAGAGGGTAGCTAAGCAGTGGTCAGCAAGAGCTGAAGGAGCTGTGGGGGGCAAGAGGCTGGGGCCAGGCTCTTGTCAGTGGTCCCCAGGGGCAGTGGGCACAAAGTGGCACCCAGGAGGTTGCATGTGAGCAGGAGGAGAAAGTTGTTTGGTGTGAGGGTGCTGGAGGAGTCCTGGAGCAGGCTGCCCAGAGAGGTTGTGCAGTCTCCTTGTCTGAAGAGCTTCAACATCTGTCTGGATGTGTTCCTGTGTGACCTACTCTAGGTGCTCCTGCTCCGACAGGGGAGGCTGGACTGGATGACCTCTGGAGGTCCCTTCCAACCTCTACAGTTCTGTGATTCTGTGATGTTCTCCTAACACCTTTCTGAAGCCTTGCATTAAGCTCTCCTATGAGGACAGGCTGAGAGAGTTGGGGCTCTGCAGCCTGCAGAAGAGAAGGCTCCCAGGAGACCTTGGAGCGGCCTTCCAATATCTGAAGGGGGCTAGAGGAAGGCTGGGGAGGGACTATTGCCAAGGTCTGGGAATGCCAGGACAAGGGGCAATGGGTTTGAACTGGCAGAGGGGAGATTGAAAGTGGATGTTAGGAGGAAGTTGTTTGCAGTGAGGGTGGTGAGACACTGGCACAGGTTGCCCAGGGAGGTTGGGTGATCACATGGGGTGATTCTGTGCTCCACAACCTCCCTGGAGGCGTTCGAGGCCAGGCTGGACAAGGCCTTGAGTGACCTGTGCTAGTGGGAGGTGTCCCTGCCTATGGCAGGGGGTTGGAACTGGCTGATCCTTGAGGTCCCTTCCAACCTTATCATTCCATGATTAGCCAGTCAGCCCCCAGGCTTGCAACCAAAAACAAGGCATCAGGCAGGCAGTGACTTCTGCAGGTAGGGACTCCAGTCTCTGGTCCAAGGAACTTGGCTGACCATGAGCCAGATTCCCAAGCTGAACCTGGTAGCTTTTGAGGGCATGCAGAAAAATCAGCTCCAAGATTAACCTGTAATTCCAGCCAAACAAGAGGAGCTCATCCTGAGGTGCAGCTGGTTGGTGCTCATGGAATAGAAACTAAGCTCATTTAGAGACAACATTTCATCAAGGCAACTTTTCAGCTCCCAAAGTGCCTCCCACACCCAGAGAATTCTATCTCCACGACCTCCTAGAAGTGCTGCAAAGCCAATGAGAGCTCAGTCAGCCACCAGATCTCACTCTGCAAGCAGAAATAATGATGCCACTTAGAATCATAGAATGGGAAGGTTGGAAGGGACCTCAAGGATCATCCAGTTCCAACTCCCTGCCATAGGCAGGGACACCTCCCACTAGTACAGGTCACTCAAGGCCTCATCCAGCCTGGCCTTGAACACCTCCAAGGGAGGTTGTGGAGCACAGAAGACCTTCAGGGAGGTTGTGGAGCACAGAATCACCCAACATGATCAAAGATCACGTTGGGTGATTCTGTGCTCCACAACCTCCCTGGGCAACCTGTGCCAGTGTCTCACCACCCTCAACCTGTGCCAGTGTCTCACCACCCTCACTGCAAACAACTTCCTCCTAACATCCAGTCTAAATGCCACTTGATGCCTTCAAGCAGGTGCCTCTTCAGATGGTTGCTTGTTCCATGCCTCTCTGCCACAGCAGGGCTGGAGGGCTCAGCCCCAATCTTGCTGCCATCAGGACAAGATGCTTTGGGCTGTGACAGCCTCTAAGCTACTTTGCTTGCTAGAATAAAGATCTTTAACTAAAACCAGGCAAACTCAGCCTCAAACCTCCGTGTTTCCCTTCAGGGAGTTCCTCTCCTTTTGGGTGGTTTAGAATCATAGAATGGTTTGAGTTGGAGGGGACCTTAAAGATCAGAGAGTCACAGAATGGTTTGGATGGGAAGGGACCTAAAAGGTCATTCAGTTCCAAACTTCCTGCCAAGGGGGTTGGAACTGGATGATCTTTGAGGTCCCTTCCAACCTTACCATTCTAGGATTCTATGATGTGCCCTGCAGAAACACCTTTACACACACACACCCCTGAGATCAGCACCATGCTGCACTTTGGTTCAAAAGTCAAACCAGTTCTTTCCTGGAAGCATCACAAAACACCAGGCTGCAACCCACCTGCCTTGGGCATGGTACAAAGAAAGGTCCTGATTTGTGCTGGCACTCACACCCGAGCATGGCAACGAAGCAGGAACACAACTGCCTATGGTCACCCTAAATTAGAGGACTGAGCAATGGTTTGGTTTGGAAGGGGCCTTTCAAGCTCCTCCACTCCAACCCCCTGCACTCAGCAGGGACATCCCCAGCCAGAGCAGGCTGCTCACAGCCCCAAACACCCTGACCTGCACTGCTGCCAGCCATGGGGCAGCTCCCACCTCTCTGGGCAGCCTGGGCCAATCCCTGACTACACTTGCAGCAAAGATATTTTCCTCCCCACAGCTCTACGATGAGCTCTGTATGGAACCCAAGAGCACAAAAATCTTGTTGCCAACTGCAAATGTTACTCTGAGACTGGCACAAGAGTGCCAGGACAACTGCTGGTGTAACCCCATGATGCCTACCCTGGCAGTGTTAGGAGAACCAGCAGCTGAGTGTGGCTCACAGTGAAAGTGCAGAACCTGGCACCACTGCGGAAATCCACCAGCAGCTCAGCAGCTTGCTTCTGTTTCAAACTCACCTTCAACCACCAGTGCATTATGGAAGGCTTTGGATTGATCTTTCAAGCTCCTCCACTCCAACCCCCTGCACTCAGCAGGGACATCCCCAGCCAGAGCAGGCTGCTCACAGCCCCACACACCCTGACCTGCACTGCTGCCAGCCATGGGGCAGCTCCCACCTCTCTGGGCAGCCTGGGCCAGGCTCTCCCCACCCTCAGTGCCCAACATTTCTGCCTTCTCTCCACTCTCAAGCTCCCTCTCTCACTCCAAACCATCCCCCCTTGTCCTGCCACCACATGCCCTGCTCAGAACTCTGTCCCCAGCTTTCTGCTGGGCCCCTTGCAGCACTGCAAGGCCTCCAGAAGCTCTCCCTGCAGCCTTCTCCCCTGCAGGCTGCCCAAGCCCAACTGTGCCAGCCTGGCCTCACAGCAGAGCCCTGCCAGCCCTGCCAGCACTGCTGTGGCCTCCTCTGGCCCTGCTCCAGCAGGTCCCTGTCTGTGCTGTGCTGAGCAGTCCAGAGCTGGCCCCAGCACTGCAGGGGGGGTCTCAGCAGAGCCCAGCAGAGGGACAGAATCCCCTCCCTGCCCCTGCTGCCCACACTGCTGGGGACCAGCCCAGGGCAGGCTGGGGCTGGGAGTCCACATCACAGCAGGGCTTTTAGAGCTGTACAGATGTGGTACTGAGGGACATGGTTTGCTGATGCCCTGACAGTCTTCACTTAGTGGTTGCTGATATTGGAAGTCTTTTCCAACCTGAATGATTCTGTGACTGATGAAACAAGTTACAACATGGAGCATGTCACCAATATTCAGTCTCACCTTGTTTCCATTCTTCTGCCCTACCTCATCCCCTCTCCATTTCTGTACCTTGTTGGAGAACAGGCCCTTTGTCTACTTTTTTCATTTCCTCAACTATTTTCCTTCACAGAGCCCTGGAATCACAGATTGGGTTGGGTTGGAAGGGGCTGGGCTGGCAGCACTCAGTGGTGGCTCCTGTCCAGCTCTGCACCCCCAAGCCCTTCTCCTCAGGGCTGCTCTCCAGCCCTTCAGCCCCAGCCTGCACTGATACTGGGAGGCTCCCTGACATGGTTGCACTTGGCCTTGTTGAACCTCATGAGGTTCTCATAGGGCCTCACTTCTGAAGGCTGTCCAACTCCCTGTGGATGGATCCCATCCCTCCAGCAAGTTGATTTTAGCACCCAGCTTGGTGCCATCCCCAAACCTGCTGAGGGAGGCCACATCTCTCTCTCCATGTCACTGGGGAAGATACTAACTAATCCTGGTCCTAGCAGGAAGCTACATTGAAACTGGATGTTAGGAAGAAGTTCTCTGCAGTGAGGGTGATGAGACATTGGCACAGGTTGAGGGTGGTGAGACACTGGCACAAGTTGCCCAGGGAGGTTGTGGACCAACTGGAGGTGTTCAAGACCAGGTTGGAGGAGGCCTTGAGTGACCTGTGCTAGTGGGAGGTGTCCCTGCCTATGGCAGGGGGTTGGAACTGACTGAGCTTTGAGGTGGCTTCCAACCTTACCATTCTATGATTTCTTTTTCACCAGAGTGGAGCAGAACTTCCTCTCTCCCCTGCTGCCATGCAGGTGCTTGTGGTGGGGTCACGTTTGGTTTGGGGGGGCTTCTTGTGGGGCTGCAGGAGCAGAGACTGCAGAGAACATCACCAGGCAAGAAATTTGCTTTGAAAAAAAGCAATTATGCTGTGATCTGCCCTCGGGCACTCTGAAACCTCCTCCTGGGCTCTGCAAACCCCTCCACTTGCAAATATTTCATGTGGGCGAGGGGACAGAAGCTGTGGGGCAGAAGTGCTGATGAAATATGCAGCTCACCCCGTGTGGCACCACAGCAGCAGCAAAAAAAAGGGGGCTTGGGAGAGGTTTTATTGCCCATTATTAGTGAAACGAGGTCGAGGTTTGATTGAATTTGATCCCCAGATGAACCTGTGCTGGCCTGAAGCGGTTCCTCAAAGTCACATTAGCCAAGTCTGGCTGCAGAGACCAGGAGGAGAGCAGCAGCTCCCAACAGCTGCAGGCAAATGGAGGAGCTCACAGAACCCCAGAGACCCAGCGTGCTGCACTTGCACCTCTGCTTTATCTGGGCACCCACAGCAGCTTGTGCTGTGCCCAGGGCGGGTTGGAAGCTCTCCAGACAAGGAGACTGCACAACCTCTCTGGGCAGCCTGCTCCAGGCCTCCTCCAGCACCCTCACACCAAACAACTTTCTCCTCCTGCTCACATGCAACCTCCTGGGTGCCACTTTGTGCCCACTGCCCCTGGGTACCACTGACAAGAGCCTGGCCCCAGCCTCTTGCCCCCCACAGCTCCTTCAGCTCTTGCTGAGCATTGCTCAGCTGCCCTCTGGGGCTGCTCTTCTGCAGGCTCTCAGCCCCAGGGCTCTCAGCCTTTGCTGCTCCCAGAGCTGCTCCAGGCCCCTCAGCAGCTCTGCAGCCTGCCCTGGGCTCTCTCCAGCAGCTCTGAGTTGCCCTGCTGAAGCACAAAGATGAGGTCTGCACAGCCTCCAGTGCTGGCAGGGGCACAGCTCTGCTCTGCAAAATACCCTGGGGAAAAGCAAGAGCTACCCCTGTGGAAAACTTGCCCCCAGCAACTGGCAACTCCCTCTGAACTTGCTTAATTTGGTTGATTTCAGGAACAAATGATTCACAGAATCACACAATGGGCTGGGCTGGAAGGGACCTCAAAGCCCATCCAGCTCCAGCCCCCTGCCATGGGCAGGGACACCTCCCAGCAGCACAGCTTGCTCAAGGCCTCATCCAGCCTGGCTTGAGAACACCTCCAGGCAGGTTGTGGAGCACAGAAGCACAGAATCTTTGATCACATTCTGTGCTTCTGTGCTCCACAACCTCCCTGGAGGTGTTCAGTGATTCTGTGCTCCACAGCCTCCCTGGGCAACCTGTGCCAGTCTCTCCCCACCCTCACTCTCAACAATCTCTTCCTCCTCTCCACTCTCACTCTCCCCTCTCCCAGCTCAAAGCCATTGTCCCTCATCCTGCCACTCCCAGCCCTTCTCCAATGTCCCTCCCCAGCTCTCCTGCAGCCCCTTCAGGCACTGCAAGGCAGCTCTGAGGTCTGCCTGCAGCCTTCTCTTCCCCAGCCTCAACAGCCCCAACTCTCCCAGCCTGTCCCCACAGGGGACCTTCTCCTGCCCTCTCATCATCTTCATGGCCTCCTCTGGAGCCTCTCTAGCAGCTCCAGGCCCTCCTTGTGCTGTGTTCCCCAGAGCTGGAGGCAGTGCTGCAGGTGGGGGCTGAGCAGAGCAGAGCAGAGGGGCAGAATCCCCTCCCTGTGCTGCTGCTCTTCCTGCTCTGCCTGCAGCCAGCACACAGCTGCCTCTGTGCTGCCAGCCACCAGTGCTGGCTCCTGGGCACTTGGGCACAAACTGACCCCCCCAAGGCTTTCTCCTCCAGCCTGCTCTCAGCCACTCCTCACCCAGCCTGCAGTGCTGTTTCCATGATGCATGCTCATGTTTACCACCACCAGCAGCAGCAGCTTTTCTCTCTCAGCTTTGCCTCAGGAGGCAGAGCAGCTTTCAAACAACTGCTGGCTGCCACCCCGTAGCTCTGCAATAAAATCCAACTGGATACAAACTGCCTTTCCCCCTGGCACTCAGGATGTGCTCTCACACACCTGAACACCTTTTTAACAGTGCTTATTTACCAAATGTCCTTCAGGTGGCCCTGAACTTGCAGCCAGATGAATGAGATCTTTCCCCACTTTGCCCTCACCCAGGCACAGCACAGGGTGGGAGCTATTTGCCAACAGCCTCTGTGCCAGGGGGTGGATTTCTAGCACTTAAAAATAGATCTGGGTTAGGAGAGGTTTGTTTATGTGAATCCAGCAATCAAAACAACACCAACTCTTCTCACTGGCCTCCCTACCTGCAAGAGCTTCTTCAGTTCTCAAATTTCCAGTCCCTAGCAAACAGGTCCACAGCTGGGGGCTTAGTGAAGCTGCGAGGAGAGCTTCGAGTCACAGAGTCAGAGAATGCCTTGGGCTGGAAGGGACCTCAAAGCCCATCCAGTTCCAATCCCCTGCCATGGGCAGGGACACCTCCCACTAGAACAGGTTGCTCAGGGCCTCACCCAACCTGGCTTTGGACAATTTCAGGCTTGGAGGCTCCACAGTTTCTCTGGGCCACCTGTCCCCATGCCTCGATACCCTCACTGCCAAGAATTCCTTCCTGATGTCTCTGGCAGTTCTTGCAGGCTGAAGCCATTCTACCTCACCCTGTCACTCCATGCTGCTGCCACAAGTCCTTCTCCAGCTCTCCTGGAGCCCCCTTCACAGCCTGGAAGGCTGCAATAAGCTCTCACCTTCAACCACCAGTGCATTATAGAAGGCTTCGGATTGATCTTTCAAGCCCCTCCACTCCAACCCCCTGCACTCAGCAGGGACATCCCCAGCCAGAGCAGGCTGCTCACAGCCCCACACACCCTGACCTGCACTGCTGCCAGCCACGGGGCAGCTCCCACCTCTCTGGGCAGCCTGGGCCAGGCTCTCCCCACCCTCAGTGCCCAACATTTCTGCCTTCTCTCCACTCTC
>WBNM01013115.1:0-22829 GCA_013399055.1 Ramphastos sulfuratus | reverse complement strand
TTCTGTGATTCTGTGATCATCTTATGATTTGAAGAGTAGCAGCCTAGTTCATGATTGTGGTAACCAAAATGAAGGTGCTGCTCTTTTATTATCCTTGTGCTTTTCTGTTCCTGAAGTTTGCAGCCAGATAGAATCTCTTTGCCTTCTGTGTTATAATGAAGTCTGGAGAGCAAATGTTGTGATTCCATCTCATCTTCTTACTATGACATCCCTCTAAAACACTCCTCTTAGGTCTGTCCTTAATTAGAATTTTATGAGAAAATCAGGAGTGCTACACTGTAATACAGCCAGAGATAGCTGTCCTAGCCTGCAGCAAGAGGAGTGTGGGCAGCAGGGCAAGAGAGGGGATTCTGTCCCTTGACTCTGCTCTGCTGAGACCCCACCTCCAATCCTGCCTCCAGTTCTTGTGTCTCCAGCAGAAGGAGGACACAGAGCTGATGGAGTAAGTCCAGAGGAGGCCACAAAGATGATCCAATGGCTGGAGCAGCTCTGCTATGAGGATTGACTGAGGGAGCTGGGGGTGTTCAGCCTGGAGAAGAGAATACTGCAGGGGGACCTTAGAGCTGCCTTCCAGTATCTGAAGGGATCCTCCAAGGTAGATGCAGAGGGACTTTTGTGAAGGGTGTCTAGAGACAGGCCAAGGGGGAATGCTTTGGAACTAATGGAGAGCAGGGTTAGAGTGGAGCTTAGGAAGAAGTTCTTCAGTATGAAGGTGCTGAGACTCTGGAATAGGTTGCACAGAGAGGTTGTGGATGCTTCCTCCCTGAGGGTGTTCAAGGCCAGGTTGGACTCTGCATTGGACTCTCTCATAGAATCATAGAATCATAGAATGGTAAGGTTGGAAGGGACCTCAAGGATCATCTAGTTCCAACTCCCTGCCGTAGACAGGGACACCNGAGTGAAGTAGACATCACCATTGTTTCCTTTTCACAGCATATAGTATAATTTTCTCTATTAAAATATTCCAATTAGCTCAAACCAGCACAGTCCCCTTCAGATACTGGAAGGCTACTGTAAGGTCTCCTCAAAGCCTTCTCTTCTCCAGGCTGCAGAGCCCAAACTCTCTCAGTCTGTCCTCAGAGCAGAGCTGCCGCAGCCCTCTCAGCATCTTTGTGGCCTCCTATGGACCCACTCCAACACTTCCATGTCCTTCCTGCACTGGGGGCTCCAGAACTGCACACAGGACTCCAGATGGGGTCTGAGGAGAGCAGAGTAAAGGGGCAGAATCCCCTCCCTTGCCCTGCTGCCCACACTGCTCTCGCTGCAGCCCAGCACACAGTTGCTGTCCGGGCTGCGTGCGCACACTGCACTCTCCAGCAGGTCCTTGTCTCTCTTGAACTGAGGAGCCCAGAACTGGACACAGTATCCCAGATGTAGTCTCACCAGGGCAGAGCACAGTGGAAGAAGAACCTCCCTAGGCCCAGATGCTTTAACTCGAACACTCTCCAGGGAAACATGTTGAGAATGAGTTTTCCTTGTTCGTATTTGGTTGGTAGGTTGGGGATAGTGCTTGAAGTCTTATGTCCTTCTTGCACTCTCCTTCCTCAGTTTGACATTAGAACATGAAAAATGGGCACCTAAGAATAAATGAAGCAATATTGCCAACGTTTCTGTCACTATCTACTTGTAAATTTCAGCTAAGAAAATATTTCCTACTAATTTTTTGTTTTGTTTTTTTTTTTCCCCAAATTCCTCCTGTTGTTTAGAAAGTGCATTTGGGACTGAACACCTGAAACTTGAAGAGCATAATGAATCCCTTCATGAGCTGAGAAAGGAATGCACTGCTAAGAGGTAAAGAAACTCTGCTTTTTCTGCAGCTGGAAGGAAAATAGAGGCTTCAGAGTGGGATTCCTGACACCATATTAGAATCATAGAGTGGGCTGGGTTGGAAGGGACCTCCAAAAGTCATCCAATCCAAACCCCTCTGCACTCAGCAGGGACATCCTCCACTAGATCAGGTTGCCCACAGCCCTCTCCAGCCTTACCTTCAATATCTTCAGGCACAGGGCCACAACCACCTCCCTGGGTAACCTGTTCCAGTGTTCCACCATGGTCATAGCAAAGAACTTGTTCCTAACATCCAATCTAAATCTGCTCTTTTCTAGTTTGAAGTCATTGCCCAAATTCTTCCTAATGTCCTTCCTAAAACTTTTCTTAAGACCTCTGCTACAATTTGCAGAGTTCTAAAGTGATAATTAGCATTGGCAAGTGTAGAAGAGAAGAAAACAGATGCTTGGTTGCATGTGAGAACAGTGACAGGGCTTTCAGGTTTGTTTTAGGGTTAGTTTTGTAATACTTAATTGCCATAGGCAAAGCTAGAGAAGGGCAGATTGGACATCAGGAAGAAGCTCTTTACTATGAGGATGGTGGAACACTGGAACAGGTTGCCCAGTGAGATGGTAGAAGCCTCATCCCTGGAGGTATTCAGAGTCAAGCTTGATGGGGTCTGAGCAACCTGCTCTCATTGTGGGGGTATCTATGCTGACTGCAGGGGGGTTGGACTGGATGACTTCTAGAGGTCACTTCCAACCCAAACCACTCTGTGATGCTGTGAAAATAAGCCTGCAACGTAAGGAACAACTCAGACTGGAAATATGTCTTTGTCTGTGCCTGCCAGAGATGGAGCTGGGAGTGCTGGGTGACAACCAGCTGAACATGAGCCAGCAGTGTGCCCAGCTGGCACAGAAGGCCAATGGCATCTTTGCTTGTATCAGGAACAGTGTGGCCAGCAGCACCAGGACTGTCATTCTGCCCCTGTACTGGCACTGGGCAGGCCTCACCTTGAGCACTGTGTGCAGCTCTGGGCCCCTCACTGCAAAAGAGATACTGAGGTGCTGGAGCAGGTCCAGAGGAGAGCAACGAAACTGGGGAAGGGACTGGAGGGGAAGTCTGATAAGGAGAGTCTGAGGGAGCTGGGGGTGTTCAGCCTGGAGAAGAGGAGACTTAGAGGGGACCTTATCACACTCTACAACTCCCTGAAGAGGAGTTGTAGTAAGGTGGGGGTGAGGTTCTTCTGGCAGGCAACTTGTGACAAGATGAGAGGGCATGGCCCGAAGCTGTGCATGGGAAAGTTCAGGTTGGATGTTAGGAAGCACTTTCTTGTGGAAAGGGGAATTAGAGACTGGAATGGACTGCCCTGGGAGGTGATGGAATCACCATTCCTGGAGGTGTTTAAGGAAAGCTTGGATGTGTTACTTATTGCCATGGTCTGGTCAGTGTGGTAGTGTTAGGTCATAGGCTGGACTTGATGATCTCAGAGGTCTGTTCCAGCCTCAATAATTCTGTGATTGTTTGTCTCCTGCATTTGTTTTGGTGGAATTACTTAAGCTTTTTAAGGGAAGGGACCTGCTACTTGGGAAGATACAGAAGGGATACAAGAGGTTGCCACCTTTACTTTAAGCTTTTGAAGAAATTAATGGGTTTGGAATCTTTTTTTTTCCCCAAAGAGAACTGTTTTTGAAGACCAATGCCCAGCAGACTATTCGCTGCAAGCAGCTGCTGTCAGAGCTCTCCTACATCTATCCGATTGATCTGGTACGTTTCAAACCACTTCAAAACCTGCTTGATGTGAAATGAAGATCCTGCTTGTTACACTGTGAAGCAAATGCCATGTTTTATTTGGGATGAAACTTGCTCTTCACTCATGCTGTTTTATTCCAGCTTTTTCTTGGATTTGATCCTTAGTCTGCAAGCCTCTAGGGGAGAGAATTTATGCCAGCATCTCTCCACTAGTCTCTGATAGAAAAGTAAAGTGTTTGTAGCTGTAATTTAATGAATACTTTCCATTTTGGTCACAATAATGGATAGTAACCCTGACAGTAGGCTAGGCTGAACTTTAATGGAGTGCAGCAAGCCCTTTTCATATAATGAACTGATTAATGTGAAGCTCTTCCTTCTTTAAACAACTTGCATTTGGGTTCAGCGTTAGATAAAAAAAGAACTAAAACTTTGTCAGAGTCACTCTGGGGTTCAAGGAAGAGACTTTACAAAGATGCTTTGTTGTTGTCAGATGTTGTGCAGGTTGCCATTTGCTGATGGTGACTTTGTCAGAGTCACTCTGGGGTTCAAGGAAGAGGTTTTTCTTCACAAAGATGCTTTGTTGTTGTCGGATGTGGTGCAGGTTGCCGTTTGCTGGTGGTGGTTGTTCCATTCTCACTTTCCATTGCTGATTTTTTCTTTTTTTTTTCAACTTACAGAATGAACAAAAGGATTACTTTGTTTGTGGAGTCAAGCTTCCTAATTCTGAAGACTTTCAAGGTAGCTGGATATTATTAATTTTAGTTTTCACAACCTACAGTGCTTCTGAACTTCATGGTGTTAAGTAAACCAATAGCAAAGGTGCAGGATCCAAATTTCTGCCTGGAAAGCTGAGGACTAGAAGGAAATTTATGCATTATTTATTCCTACTTCCTAGCTAGTACAAAAGAACTTACTGCTGACTCAGAGAAAAATATCTGTATTCTGTCACTTGATATTCAAATAGGTTACCAAGGGAGGCTTTGGACTCTTTATGCTTGGCCACACTCAAAACCCAACTGGACACAGTCCTGGGCAACCTGCTGTAGCTTTCCCTGCTGTCAGCTCTGAGCCAGGACTCTACACAATTTCCAGAGGTGCCTTCCAAACTCAGTGATTCTGGAAAATATTCGTGTCTGAGCTAAAATTCCATTGTGGCTACTTGCAGCCCATAAATCTTGATGGGGCAATGTGCATGAATCCCTGCTCAGTTGGCTGTAGCTGGTGGACTTAGCAGTTGGGTTTCTTCCAGCTTTAAAGCTGCCTGACAATGTGGAGTATTTTACAAGTCAGCTTCTTCTTCATCAGTCAAAAGGGGCTGTGGAGGGACCTTCTTGTGGCCTTAGAGTACTTAAAGCAGACATAGAAGAATCATAGAATGGTAAGGTTGGAAGGGACCTCAAAGCTCATCCAGTTCCAACCCCCCGCCATAGGCAGGGACACCTCCCACTAGAACAGGTCACTCAAGGCCTCCTCCAACCTGGCTTTGATCACTTTCAGGGAGGGAGCAGCCACAACCTCCCTGGGCAGCCTGTGCCAGTGTCTCACCACCCTCACTGCAAAGAACTTCTTCCTAACATCCAGTTTCAATCTCCCCTCTGCCACTTTAAACCCATTGCCCCTCGTCCTGTCATTACAAGACCTTGTCAATAGTCCCTCCCCAGCCCTCCTGTAGGCCCCCTTCAGATCCTGCAAGGTCACTCCAAGGTCTCCTGGAAGCCTTCTCTTCTCCAGGCTGAAGAGCCCCAACCTCATAGGAGAGGTGCTCAGGCCCTTTGATCATCTTCAGGGATGATCAGAGGAGGACAATCTGTGCAACAATCTGTGCAACAGATGACAATCTGTCATCTGTTGTGACAAGGGATGATGGTCTTAAAAGAGGGAAATTTAGGCTAGGTATAAGGAAGAATCCGTACAGCTCCATGCAGAAAGGCATTGGAGTCCTAGTAGACAACAAGTTCTCCATGGGCCAGCAATGTACCCTGGCTGACACCCCTCAGGCTGTGTAGCCATCCAATGGGATATGGCCAGGATAGGAGTGCTGGACAAAGGCTAACCACATGAAATTCAAAAGGCACAANCTGCCTTGGCAGGGGACTTGGACTGGATGATCTCTGGAGGTCCCTTCCAACCTCTAACATTCTGTGATTCATTGAATTTTTCTTCTAATGAGGGTGATGAAATACTGGCCCAGGTTACCTGGAGAGATGGTAGATGCCATTCCTGGTGAGTTTGGACAGGACTCTGAGCAACCTACTCTGGTTGAAGGTGTCCCTGCTCACTGCAAGGGAATTTTGGACTAGGTGACTTTAAAGGTCCCTTGCAACCTAAAGCCCTTTGTGTTTCCATGATCATCTTGCAGATGTAACTGTCTGTATTACAGCTGTTCAGGTAACTACTTGTGTTCATCTACAGATGTTTGATGTTTGATTAAAAATCCTTTGAGAATTCCTTGCTCCCAGTACCTGTTCACTCAGCATGGCAGATGGTTTCTTAGACAGAATCATAGAACGGACTGGGTTGGAAGAGACATCCAAAGCTCATCCAGTCCAAACCCCTCTGCACTCAGCAGGGACATCCTCAGCTAGATCAGGCTGCCCAAAGTCCTGTCCAGCCTCACCTTCAATATCTCCAGGCATGGGGCCACAACCACCTCCCTGGGCAACTTGTTGCAGTGTTCCAGCACCCTCCTAGTGCAGATCTTGTTCCTCACATCCAATCTCAAGCTGCTCTGGCTCTACTTTGAAGCCATTGCCCTCATCCTGTCTCTGCAGGTCTTTGCAAACAGTCTCTCTTGCAGCCTTTAGCTGCTGGCAGGCTGCTATGAGGTCTCCCTGAAGCCTTCTCTTCTCTAGGCTGAACAACCCCAGCTCTCTCAGCCTGTCCTCATAGCCTTGAGGCCCTCCTCCACTCTCTCCAACACTATATTGTGTGTTCTGGTAGAGCTCAGTATGATTTCATAGTTGTAGTTGATCCAAAAAGTCTCTTCCAACCAAAACCATTCTGTGATTCTACCATTAGAAGCTTTCTTAGAAAATCTTGTGTTTAGCAGATTTCACAGAATCACAGAATTGTCAGGGTTGGAAAACACTTCAAGGACCATCCAGCTCCAAGCTCCCTGCCATGAGCAGGGACACCTCACAGTAGAGCAGGTTGCTCAGAGCCACATCCAGCCTGGCCTTAAACACCTCCAGGGATGAGACTTCCACCACCTCCCTGGGCAACCTGTGCCAGGCTCTCAGCCCCCTCATGCTGAAGAACTTCTTCCTAACATCCAGTCTGAATCTCCCTATTTAGTTTTGCTCTATCCCCCCACACCTATCACTACCTGACACCCTAAAAAGTCCCTCAGCAGCTTTCTTGTAGCCCCCTTCATATACTGCAAGGCCACAAGGTGGTCACCTCAGAGCCTTCTCTTCTTCAAACTAAACAACACCAACTTTCTCAGGCTGTCTCCATAGCAGAGGTGCTTCAACCCTCTGAGCATTCTCATGGCCCTCATGAGACTGCTTTCTGCCTCAGCCACGTTGTTTGTGTTGATGTCTTCACTTGCAAAGAACAAAATACATGCAACAGAACAGAAAAGCCCTTACATGGCTAAAGGTTGTTATCTGAATCCCTGTGAGCATTCCCACCAGGTAAAGCTCCAAGGCTGAAACCTGAAATGTCAAAACTGATACTTCAGAGCAATGGGTTAACCTCCCTTCTCCCAGTTACTGGCAGAGAACAGAGTTCATAGCCTGGGGTCGGTGTCCCTCCAGCTGATCTCCATAAGAAATGCAATTGTGGAGGAATGCAGCTTTTCCCTGGCTCTGCTCACACATGTCAGCTCCATCTAGAGAAATGCAGAACCTTTAAGACTTCAGTTTTCTTTTGGGGAATTTGTTTCACTTTTCCCATCTCTTTTTTTTTTTTTTTTTTTCCTACCTTCCCCCACCAATCCAAATGTTGAGTGAAGTAACTTATAGCTTTCAAAGTTCTTTTCCAGGCTGAACAACCTCAACTCTCAGCCTGTCCTCACAGGGGAGATGCTCCAGCCCACTGATGAGCTTTGTGGCCCAGCTCTGGACCTGAGGAGGTTCAACTTTTTTTCAGTTATGGATATCTTTGTTCCACTATGCAAAGGCTTTTGCTCAATAAATACATGAGCAAAGCTGTATGAAGACCAATAAGAGCAGAACTGGCAATGATCATGCACATCATGAAGCATTGCAAGAGAGATAGTGAGGTGCTGGAGCAGGTCCAGAGGAGAGTGATGAGCCTGGAGAAGGGACTGAAGGGAAGGGCTGATGAGGAGAGGCTGAGGGAGCTTGAGTGGTGTAGCCTGGAGAAGAGACTCAGGGGAGACCTTATCACACTCTACAACTCCTTGAAGGGAAGTTGTAGTCAGGTGGGGGTCAGGCTCTTCTGCCACGCAACTTGTGACAGAACATAGGACCTGGCCTGAAGCTGTGCCAGGGGAGGCTTAGTTTGGAAGCACCTCCTGATGGAAAGGGGAATTAGACATTGGAATAGGCTGCCCAGGGAGGTGGTGGAGTCACCATCCCTGGAGGTGTTTAAGAAATGCTTGGATGTGTCACTTAGTGCCACGGTCTGGTCACTGTAGTGGTGTTAGGTCATAGCCTGGACCTGATGATCTCAGAGGTCTGTTCCAGCCTCAATAATTCTGTGATTCTTAGCAGCCATGACCTGTGGCATAAGGAGATGATTTTCTGTGTTTCTTTTCCTTTGTTCATTATGGAAGCTCTTGTTTGGTTTCCATTTCCATCTGTGAGTGACCAAACTGCAGATTTATTTCTTAATATTGAGTCACAGAATGGTGGGGATTGGAGGAGGCCTCTAGAGATCATCTAGTCCAACTCCCCAGCTAAAATAAGGTCACCTGAAGGAGGTTGCCCAGAATCATGGAATCTGCACAGAAGAAGACTCCACAACCTCTCTGGGCAGCCTGTTTCAGTGCTCCATCACCCTCAAATATAGTGAACTGCAAACAGTTGCAAAGCTTAAACTTATTCCAAATCTAATCTTGAAACTTTAAACTCATCTCAGACTTGCATCTACTCTTTTGATGGCTTCATGCACCATACCATTGTCAATGTGCTCTGGTGGCCAAGAAAGCCAATACCATTCTGGAGAGGTTCGTAGGTCCAGAGAGGTTCTCCTCCCCCTCTACTCTGCCCTGGTGAGGCCACATCTGGAATATTGTGTCCAGTTCTGGGCCCCTCAGTTCAAGAAGGACCTCAGGGAACCGCTTGAGAGAGTCCAGCACAGAATCATGAAAATGCTGAAGAGAGTGGAACCTCTTCCTTGCAAGAAGACATCGAGGGAGCTGGGGCTTGGAGCTTGGAGAGGAGGAGCCTGAGGGCTGCCCTCATTCATGTTGATGAAGATCTGCAGGGTGAGTGCCAGGAGGCTGGAGCCAGGCTCTGCTGGGGAATGCCAAATGCCAGGCTAAGGGGCACTGGTGGAAGCTGAGGCATAGGAAGTTCCATGGAAACAGGAGGAGGAATTTTTTCCCTGTGAGGGTGCCAGAAGCCTCGAACAGGCTGCTCAGGAGGGTTGTGCTCAGAGATATCTTTCTGGAGATTTTCCAGAGCTTCCTGGATGTGTTCCTGTGTGATCTGCTCTAGGTGATCCTGCTGTGGCAGGGGTCTTGGACTGGATGAGCTTTGGAGGTCCCTTCCAGCCCCTGACATTCTGTGCTTCTGTGATTGTGAAAGCTGTAAGGATGAAGTTGTGCTGAGCCTGCAGCGAGATCCCAGTTGATTCCATGAATTAATCTTTTTCTTGTTCTTGGCAGCAAAAGATGATGGAAGCATTGCTGTTGCCCTGGGCTACACTGCTCACTTGGTTTCAATGATCTCCTTCTTCCTCCAAGTGCCACTCAGGTATCCAATCATCCACAAGGGCTCTCGCTCCACCATCAAAGACAACATCAACGACAAGCTGACGGAGAAGGAGCGAGAGTAAGTACAGCATGAACAGCTTCTGCACCTTGTTTCCTGCACTCAGCACTGATTAGGCCACACCTTGACTACTGTGTCCAGTTCTGGACCCCTCAATTGAAGAAAGATGTTGAGGTGCTGGAAGGTGTCCAGAGAAGGGCAGCAAGGCTGGTGAGGGGGCTGGAGCACAGCCCTGTGAGGAGAGGCTGAGGGAGCTGGGGGTGTGCAGCCTGCAGAAGAGGAGGCTCAGGGCAGACCTCATTGCTCTCTACAACTACCTGAGAGGAGGTTATAGCCAGGTGGGGTGGGGCTCTTCTGCCAGGCACCCAGGGACAGAACAAGAGGACACAGCCTCAAACTGCTCTGGGGCAGGTTTAGGCTGAATGTTAGGAAGAAATTCTTCATGGAAAGAATGATTGGCATTGGAATGGGAGCTGGTAGAGTCCCCATCCCTGGAGGTGTTTAAAAGGAGGCTGGATGAGGCACTTAGTGTCATGGTTTAGTTAATTAGAATGTGTTAGGTGATAGGTTGGACTCAATGATCTTAGAGGTCTTTTCCAACCTGATTAATTCTGTGAAACACCAAATCAACAACCAAAACCACCCTGAACACTTGCTGAATATCATAGAATCAATAAGGTTGGAAATCATCTGTAAGATCACCAAGCCCAACCTTCTGCCCAACACCTCCACAAGCACTAAACTATATCCTGATGCACCACATCTACAGGCCTCTTGAACATCCCCAGGGATCAGGACTCCACCACCTTCCTGGGCAGCCTGTTCCAATCCCTGACCACTCTTGCAGCAAAGAAATTTTTCCTAATATCAACCTAAATCTCCACTGGTGCAATTTGAGGCCATTTCCTCTTGTCTTATCATTAATTACTTGGGAGAAGAGGCCAACAGCGTCCTTTCAAGTAGCTGTAGATAGCAATAAGGTTTCCTCTCAGCCTCCTATTCTTCAGCCTAAACAATCCCAACTCCCTCAGCCTCAGGTGACACTGAGTTTGAACTTGTTTCTCCTTTCACTAGCTGTGGGACAAGCTACTGAAGATAGCTACAGGATGAGTTTCTCCTCTTGTGATTCTGTCTTCAAATGGAGTAGTTGAGCTTTGTCATTCTAGGTCGGTTAATTACTGATTTAGGTCTGTTCATTATTGATTTGGCTTCTAATAATGCTAGGAAAAAACTTTATATAGGTAAGTTAGAGCTGCTGATTGGAGGCTGCTGGCCTCTCCTGTTCTGCTGCTGGCTATGGGACTAAAAAGCAGGTAGCAAGTGTAGCTTTAGTGGGTATTTACTGACACTACTGGAGTTGTAGTTGATAAATATGAGGAAAAAGACCACTTTAGTGCAGAGAGTTTAAGTCTAGTGGGAAAAAGCCCTACCAGCTGTTAGGTGCTGGAGGTCATAGAATCATAGAATTGTCAGGGCTGGAAGGGACCTCACAGGTCATCTACTTCCAACCCCACTGCCATGGCCAGGGACACCTCACACTAGAGCAGGTTGCTCAGAGCCTCACTCAGCCTGGCCTTAAACACCTCCAGGGATGAGGCTTCCACTACCTCCCTGGGCAACCTGTGCCAGGGTCTCAGCACCCTCATGGCGAAGAACTTCTTCCTAACATCCAATCTCAATCTACCTATTTGCAGTTATCAGAGAACTGTAGAATGTTTTGGGTTGGAAGGGACCTCTAAAGGTCATCTAGTCAAACTCCCCTGCAGTGAGCAGGGACATCTTCAGCTAGAGCAGGTTGCTGAGAGCTCCAAGCAACCTGACCTGGAATGTTTCAAGGGATGAGGCATCTCTCACATCTCTAGGCAATCTGGGCCAGTGTTTCATCACCCTCAATGTAAAGCACTTCTTCCTTCTCTCTAGTCTGATTATTTCTCTTTTAGTTTGATACCATCACTCCTTGTCCTGTCACAATAGGGCCTGATAAAAAACTCTATCCCCAAGCTGCTGTATAGCCCCACTTAAGTACTGAAAGGCCTGCAGGAGGTCTCCTTGGAGCCTTCTCTTCTCCAGGCTGAACACTCCCAACTTTCCTAGCCTGGCCTCCCAGCAGAGGGCTTCCAACCTTCCCATCGTAGTTCTGGCCTACTCTGGCTCCACTCTAACAGCTCCCTGCCTGTGCTGTGCTGAGCACTCCAGAGCTGCCCCAGCACTGCAGGGGAGGTCTCAGCAGAGCACAGCAGAGGGGCAGAATCCCCTCCCTGCCCCTGCTGCCCACGTTGCTGGGGATCAGCTCAGGACAGGGCTGTCTGTGGGCTGGCAGCACTCAGTGCCAGCTCATCTCCAGCTTTTCACCCACCAGCACCCCCAAGTCCTTCTTTACAGGGCTGCTCTCCAACACTTCCTCCCCCAGCCTGTGTAGATACTGGGAACTGCTCTGAATATTCAGTGATGAGTTTTTCACTTGTCCTGTAGTTGCTGCCTTGCCACTTGTAGCTGCACTGTTATTGTTGTGCTGCTAGGAAACTCTCTTGCTGTCCTCAAATTCACTCCCTGAATGTCTTCTCCTGACTTCTGGCTCTCTGCCTGTTCTCCCACTGCTTTTGCACCTGTGTGCTCTAAGAGGAAAATAGTGGCAAGTACTGGTTAAGCTTCACTTTGTAGCCTGCAACCACAGAGCTTGAAGGAATGCAGTGCTGACCAGCTGGGGAAGGCCAGCTGCTCTGATCCCATCCCCTGTGTCTGTAGATGACTGCAGGGTCCAGTTTGCAGCACCAGTAACATTCTTTTTCCATGTGCAGGCTTTGAAAAAGGAGCAAATGAAATGATTGAGGTGAAAGAAGTTGATCTATCGAGTAGATGTGTCTGTTGTGACATGAGTGCTATGTAGAAGTCTGCTCTCTGGAAATCTGTAATCAAAGTATTGTAACTCTTAACTTATCATCCAGACCAATAGAGAGAAGTCTTAGTGTGGAAAGAATCAAGATTGGGATCACACACAGTGGTAGGGGCTGTAAGGGACCTCTGGACATCATCTAGTCACACAGATTCCCAGACTGCATTGGGTTGGAAGGGACACTCAAAGGTCATCTTGTCCAAAGCCCTGTGCAGTCAGCAGGGACACCTCCAACGAGATCAGGCTGCCACACTGAGTCTGATCTTGAATGTCTCTGGGGACAAGGCCTCAACCACATCCCTGTGCAACCTGTTGTGTTATCTCACCACTGTCATTGTGCAGAACATGTCCCTGGTTTCCAACCTAAATCTGCCCTGCTCCAGTTTCAAACCATTGCACCTCATCATGTCACAACTGCTAAACAGTCCCTCCCCAGACTTCCTGTAGGTCCCCTTCAGATACTGAAATGTAGCTGTAAGGCTCTCTCCAGAACCTTCTCCTCTCCAGGCTGAACAACCCCAATTCTTTCAGCCTGTATTCTAATCCCCTTGCTAAAACAGGGCTACCTACAGCAGGTTGCCCAGGATCTTCACATCCATTTGTATTTGGAATCTCTCCACAGAAGGAGACTCCAAAACCCCTCTGGGCAGCCTGGTCCAGGGTTGTGTCACCCTTAAAGTAAAGAAGCTTTTCCTTCTGTGGCTTGGAAGTGTCTGATTTGTCTTTGAAGCTCAGTAATTTTTGGCAGGACACAAGAGGTAACTCACCATAAGAGTTAAACTCACTGAGGACTTCCTGCTGTGACACAGTAAAAAATGACTATAGAATTATGTCTTGCAGATTAATTTTGATACCCTGTTAATGACTTGTCCAAACACTTCCTGGGCAACTGAATAGAACATTAATCTGGTTTCCTTCAGTTTAGTTCTTTAAACATATGCTCATACCCCTTCCTCTACATCACTTTCAGAGGAGTAGCAAAGCAGAACATTTCTATCTGGAAAACAAATTCCTGCAGAGCAGAGCTGCCTGCGCGTGTGGGTGGATAAAGATTAAAACAATTTCCTGTTGTCTGAGACAGATTGGAAGGTTTAATCCTTCAGGCTGTAGCCTTCCAAACCCTCGTGACTGAATACTTTGTTTCACAACAGATTTCTGAAAAGGAGAAAGCTGAGCAAAGTAAATGAATCCCTGTTGGGCCCTTTACCTGTGTTCTGCAAGATTGTTTCAGGATTAGCTCCTGCCTGAGATCTTCTTGTCCCAGCTTTTGGAGAGTCAATCCTACCAACTCTCAAAGGATTTTGGTTGCTATTGAAAACCTCAAATGTCTTAACTTGGCAGTTTTCTTTCTGTACTAACAGCTCAGGTTTCTCACCTGCTCCTAACTGAACTGAACACAGCAGTTAACAGGCATTACTAAATCTCTTTATTTCAATCACCTGTCTTTAGCAGCTTTTAAAAGTCATAGAATGGTTTGGGTTGGAAGGGACCTCCAAAGCTCATCCAGTCCAACCCCTCTGCAGTCAGCAGGGACATCCTCCACTAGATCAGATTGCCCACAGCCCAGCCTCACCTTCAATATCTCCAGGGATGGGGCCACAATCACCTCCCTGGGCAACCTGTTGCAATGTTCCCTCATGGTGCAGAACTTGTTCGTGATGTCCAGTCTACATCTCCTCTAATTGTTCCACCACCCTCAGGGTGCACAACTTGTTCCTAACATCCAATCTAAATCTCCTCTAATTGTTCCACCACCCTCATGGTGCACAACTTGTTCCTAACATTCAATCTAAATCTCCTTTCATTCCACACCATTGTCCCTTGTCCTGCAGGCCTTTGGAAGCATTCCCTCTCCAGCCTTCTTGTAGGCCCCCTTCAGGTACAGGAGTCCAGCATAGCCTCTTGAGTAATTCCAGTGAGCTTTTCTCAATGCTCAGTCTCTAGCATCATGATTATTGGATGGTTAAACATTTAACTTGGCTTTGTACTTTTGTTTTTTTGGCCTGCAGCATTGCCCTGAGCTCCACATTAAGAGCTTCTACAAACAATTCTTTGGGGGAACCAGCTGATGTTTTCACTTGAGAGCAATTTCCTAACTACACATGTTTGGGTTTAATGTTACCTTCTCTAAATGTGTGACTTCACTTTTAAGCTCCTTCACCAGCTTTAAAAAGCAAAAAAAAAAAAAAAAAAAAAGCTTTCTAATAAGGTGATTAAATATTTTTGTGAGCTTTCAGAATGGAAGTTACTTTGGGAAATATTTGATCCACTTCAAATTTGTTTTCTTGGATGAGCCAGGTCACTTATCTCACCCCTTACATGTTAGGGGCGAGTGGCAGGAGGATGGAGCCAGCCTCTTCTCAATGATGCCCAGTGACAGGACAAGGGGCAGTGGGTGGAAGTTGAGCCATAGCAGGTTCCATGTGAACCTGAGGAAGAATTTTTTTCACTGAGGGTGACAGAGCACTGGAAGCAGCTGCCCAGGGAGGTTGTGGAGTCTCCCTCTCTGGAAATGTTCAAGAATCCTCTGGTTGTGTTCTTACGTATCTGCTTTAGGTGATCCTGCTCTGGCAGGGAGGCTGGATCAGATGATCTTTCAAGGTCCCTTCCAGCCCCTGACATTCTATGATTTTATGATCTCAGGGTTCTTGTAGAGCTGTGGCATCTTCTTTTCTGGAGTTACTGTTGTTATACTCTTAGGTTCCACTATAAAAGAAGCAGGAGGCTGTAATGAGAACTTAGCACTTGTCTGGTTTGTACTGAGGGTACAAGTGAGGTCTAGAATACCAGGCAGTAGCGTATGGTGAGCTTTGTAATTATAGAGATATTAGTATTTATGTCCAGTTAATAGCTGCTTCCTTTTACAACTAGGGTGGTTTGGATTGGAAGAGACCTTTAAAAAATCATCTAGTTTACAAGGATGCTTCCAAAGGCCTACAGCGGCAGGACGAGGGCAATGGCTTCAAAGGAGAGCAGAGCAGCTTGAGATTGAATGTGAGGAACAAGTTCTGCACCAGGAGGGTAGTGGAACACTGCAACAGGTTGCCTAGGGAGGTGTTCTTCCAGGCCCCATCCCTGAAGATATTAAAGATGAGGCTCAACAAGGCTCTGCGCAACCTGATCTAGTTGAGGATGTCCCTGCTGAGTGCAGGGGGGATGGACTAGATGAGCTTTGGAGGTCCCTTCCAACTCAAAACATTCTATGATAGTCCAACCACCCTGCAGTGAGCAGGGACATCTTCATCTAGAGCAGATTGCCCTATCCTGAGATGGGGTATCTGCCATCTCTTTGGGCAGCTGGGTCAGTGCCTCTCCAGTGTAAAGGAATTCTTTTTTAGTCCTAGTCTAAATCTCCTCTCTATCAGTTTGAAGCCATCACCTCTTGTCCTGTTACAACAGCCTGGTGTGGGTTTGGGAGTTCCCCGCCCCCCCACACTTTGTAAAATGACCCAGACTAGAACTCAGCCGGCTGGAAGTTTAGATGAAGCTCTATTTACAGCTCAGCACAATATACAAGCAGATATATACACTATAGACAGGAATATTTACAGAAATATACAAGGTAAAGGTAATACAGAAACACAACACCCCTCCCAGAAATCAGAGACCCCAGGAGGGGCTCCCAACCACCCTTCCACCTTCTCCCCACCCCTATACCTTACCCCAAGGTTTTGAGGATCGGCCAGAGGAGGAGTTAGAAGAAAAGTGATTAGTGAAATTAATTTGTCGGAGAGGAGAAGCCAGAAGTTGCAGGATAGCCCCAGACACTGTACCCCAGAGCCCGTGACAAGCCCGACTGGCTTATCTTTTGTTTTGGGTTCTTTCTTAAGCATCACAGCAAGCCTATGAGTGAAGTAGACATCACCATTGTTTTCCTTTCACAGCCTATAATATAATTTTCTCTATTAAAATATTCCAATTAGTCTTAAACCAGCACACAGCCCTGCTCAAAACTCTGCCTCAAACTTTCCTGTAGCCTCCACTTAAAGTACTGAAAGTCCACCAGGTCTCCCCAGAGCCTTCTCTTCTTCAGGCTGAACAACCTCAACTCCCTCAGCCTGG
Source organism: Ramphastos sulfuratus (assembly GCA_013399055.1). Lineage (NCBI taxonomy): Eukaryota > Metazoa > Chordata > Aves > Piciformes > Ramphastidae > Ramphastos > Ramphastos sulfuratus. Next base: position 6,452 of record WBNM01013115.1, on the reverse strand, counting down.
CCTCACAGCAGAGGCTGTTGCAGCCTACTCTTGTTGTGGCCTCCTCTGACCCTATTCCAACAGGTCCATGCCTCTGCTGTGCTGAGGACTCCAGAGCTGGCCCCAGGAATGCAGGTGTGGTCTCAGCAGAGCAGAGGCACAGATCCCCTTCCTCCACATGCAACCCACCACCTGGTTGCCCTTCTGCGCTGTGAGCTCACATCACCAGCCCATGTCCAGTTTTTCATGGACCATCACTCCCAAGTCCTTCTCCACAGGGCTGCTCTCCAGCCCTTCATCCCCCAGCCTGGACTGATACCAGAGATTGCCCTGACCCACGTTCAGAACTTTGCACTTGGCTTTGTTGAACCTCATGAGGTTTTCACAAGCTACTTCTCAAGCTTGTCCAGATCACTTTGATTTTATAATATCTTTTGTGTATTAGTGAAAGTCTTTAAGTTTCCTCCCATAAATCTCCTTTTATGGCTTTCTGAGTCACCAAGGTAAGGCAAGAATACAACATTCACTGAACATCTCAGCAACAAAGTCCTTCAGCCATTCCTTTAAAACATCTCCAGTGTGCATTGAGGATGTAGAGAGAAAACAGCAGCATTCCTCCAAAGATCTGGAGTCTGAAGGCTTTCAAAGCAAATGATGAAGATACACCTCCCAGATTTAAGCTACTTCAGCAGCATTTTCCTCTCTTCACTGACAAGCAAAGACATTTCCTGAATAAAGCACCTCAGTTCTTTGGCACTCTTCTTGTGGAACTGAAACCTAACACTTCATCATAGCTTCCCAAACTCAGTAAGAATGCTGAGATGAACCAATTCCTGAGATGTTGTGATGCTGTCTGTCAAGCCTTGCATTGAATGCCTCTGTTACTCTGATGCCAGATGTTTTGACTAAAGAAGAGTTTTCAGTTTAGAGCAAAGTAAGGATTGTTACGGCTGGAGGGAGACACACTTGATGAAATTGCCTGTGTTGATGTTTCTGCTTTTGCTCTAGAATACTCTAGTACNAAGGCACAAAAATGCTGAAGGCAGTGGAACATCTTCCTTAGGAGGAGAGCCTGAGGGAGCTGGGGCTTGGGGCTTGGAGAGGAGGAGCCTGAGGGCTGCCCTCATTCATGGTGATAAAGATGTGCAGGGTGAGTGCCCAGAGGATGCAGCCAGGCTCTGCTGGGTGATGCCCAATGCCAGACCAAGGGGCACTGGGTGGAAGTTGAGGCATAGGAAGTTCCATAGAAACATGAGGAGGAATTTTTTTCTCTGTGAGGGTACCAGAAAACTGGAACAGGCTGCCCAGGGGGATGTGGAGTCTCCCTCTCTGGAGATAATGCAGACCTGCCTGGATGTGTTCCTGTGTGATCTGGTGTAGGTGATCCTTCTCTGGCAGGGGGGTTGGACTGGATGAACTTTGGAGGTCCCTTCCAGCCCCTGACATTCTGTGATTCTGTGAAAATCCAGGTTTCTGCTGTAGTGGACTTAAGTACAACCAAAGGTGGTTATTGCTTTGTGCCTGGTAGCAGATCACCCCCTTGCAACAAAGCAGTCTGAAAACTCCTGCCACAAAGCAAGTGAAGAAGAACTTTTCCCTGACACTAACATCTCCCAACTCAATCCAGAAGTCTTCCATCACATTGGGTCCTTCAGCCGAGATAATCAAACGGCAGCTTCGGGAAGAAGCTTTGGCAAACTCAAATCAGATGGAAGGAGATGGCTTGTTGAGAAATCTAAGAACTGTCAAAGCAAAGCTGATTCTTTGTGGTAGATTGAGTGTGTGTTAAGTGTTCAACTACATTGCTCACAGAATGCTTTTTGCCATGAACTTGTCTTGAACTGTATTTTGACGTTCCACATTCTTGAGGATAGTTAGCTAGAATCCTGGATTTTTATATCCTTGATCCCCAAAATAATGCTTTTTGCCTTCACTGGGTCAGCAAATATCACTGTGTGTGGATTAAGAGCTAGATCAGGTGTTCATTAATAAATTTAGATGCTGTTAATACTGTTTCTGGGGACTAGGAGCTTTAACATGCTCCTGACCAGTCTGAGAAGGCAGATTTTATTTTCAGTGATAGATGAGGCCACTGACCCCAGGCATCTACAGCTGAGAAATGTTTTTGTGAAGACATCCTACTCCTAATTGACTCCCACTGGAACAAGATCCTCCTGATTTTTCAAAGCATTACTTCATTTTTCAATAAGGACTTGGCCTGTGTAAAGTGTCCTCTAGTTAAAAATGATCCTTCAGTGGCAGGGAGATTGAAAACTCTGATAGTGAGGTTGTCTGCTTGGTCCTTAAAGATAGTCCTTGTGTTGTGGTATCCATCAGGGCTCATGTGGAGGAACTCTTGAATTCAAGCAGAAACATGTCATGGAAATGCTACATTTCAATATCTGAAGGGGACCTCCAGAAAGGCTGGGGAGATACTCTTCAAAAGGGCTTGGAGAGATAGGATGAGGGGCAAGGGTTTGAAACTGGAGCAGGGAGATATTCAAGGTGAGGCTTGACAGAGCTCTGGGCAACCCGATCCAGTTGAGGATGCCCTTGCTGAGTGCAGAGGGGGTTGGACTAGATGACCTTTGGGGATCCCTTCGCAGAGGGTGTTGGACTGGATGGCCTTTGGAGATCCTTTCCAACCCAGACCATTCTATGATTCCAGGATGGACGTCAGCAGGAAGTTCTTCACAGTGAGAGTGGTGAAATACTGAAAGAGGTTGCCCAGAGATGTACTTGAGGGCCCCATCCCTGGAAGTATTCAAGATCAGACTGGATGTGGCCCTGGGCAGCTTCATCTGCTTGGAGGTGTCCCCTCTGACTGAAGGGGGGTTGGACAAGATGACCTTTGAGGCTGCCTTCCAAGCCAGTGCAATGTGGGAATTGTGGATTTACAAATAGCCATCACAGTGGCTTCCTGGCTGTGTTTTGGAGGTGTCTGAAAGCTTTATGGGCTGAAGTAGTAGAATGACACACTCCTGGATGTCTTACCAAGAACTGCCTAGAGGGATTTAAAAGCCATGTAGATGTGGTGTAGTTTAGTGGTGACCTGGCAGTGCTAACAGTTTATGGTTGGACTTGATGATCTGGCAGTGGTGAGGCTGCACCTTGAATAGAATCATAGAATGGTAAGGTTGGAAGAGACCTCATTACTCTCTACAGCTACCTGAAAGGAGATTGCAGTGAGATAGTCTTTGGTCTCTTCTCCCAGGTAACAAGTATTAGGATGAGTGTAAATGGCCTGAAGTTGTGCCACGGGAGGTTTAGGTTGGAGATTGGGAAAAATTTCTGAAATGAAAGAGTTGTCAGGGATTGGCACAGGCTGCCCAGGGAGTTGGTGGAGTCTCCATGCCTGGAAGTGTTGAAGTAATGCTTGGACGTGGGACTTTGGGATGTGGTTTAATGGCCATGGTGGGCGTAGGTTGAACGTTGGACTCAATGATCTTGGAGGTCTTTTCCAGCTGAAACAATTTTCTGCTTTTCTGTTCTTAATGGTCTCTTCTAACCCAAGCAATTCTATAATCCTATGGTTCATTGACTTTCACAGTCCAAGTCTCTGCTGTTTTTCCCTGTGCACAGCCTGTACATATCGAAGCTATTGTAGGTTCTCCAAGAGCAAGGTCACAGCAGTTCCACATCTTAATAGGAAGATGGCAGTGGCTCTGCTTTCCATTATCATTGCATTGAGCTATTCCAACAGGCATTCTGAACATGCATTGCACAAAGTTCAACTGCCAATATGTTCCCCTTTCCCACTGAACTAATTACCATCATATTGTGTAAAGCTCAACTGAGGATGTCCTTTTATTTTTTTTTAAGCCTCTTGGCAGTCTGTGTTTTTGTCATCAAATTTGTTTTACAAGTGTAGCTTTTACTCTCAAGTAGAAACTAAACCCCGTATAATAACTTGGAATTTGCTCATGATTTTTGTGATTCATATTCATGTAATCCTTTTTTTCTACTTTTTCACTTGATTTCAGCATTGCTCACCAGGTGGGGACCTTAACATAGTCATTTATGACTTTTCCAGTTATGCTGATGGTTGACAGACTAATTAAGAGAGTTGTTGGAAAAGGCCTCTGAGATCATTGAGTCCAACCTTCAACCTGACACCAGTGTGGCCATCAAACCATGGCCCCAAGTGCCATCCCTACAGGTTTCTTGAACACCTCCAGAGGTGATGACTCCACCACCTCCCTGGGCAGCCTGTTCCAATCCCTAACCCCTCTTGCAGCAAAGAAATTTTTCCTGATCTCCAACGTGAAACTCCCCTGCCCCAATTTCAGGCCATTTCCTCTTATTCTATCACCTGATATGAGACAGAAGAAACTGACACCACCTTGCTGTTCCTAGCAGACTGGTAGCCATCCCAAGTTAGAGAGACAGAATCATAGAATGGGTTAGGTTGGAAGGGACCTCAAGTATCATATAGTTCCAACCTCCTGCCATAGGCAGGGACACCTCCCACTAGTACAGGTCACTCAAGGCCTCATCCAACCTGACCTTGTACACCTCCAGGGAGGGAGCAGCCACAACCTCCCTGGGCAACCTGTTCCAGTGTCTCACCACCCTCACTGCAAACAACTTCCTCCTAACATCCAGTTCTGTTTGTAACCTCCACCATCAACTGGTATCATGATCTAAAATGAATCTGAAGTTGTCCCTGACCATGGCAGGGGGGTTGGAACTAGGTGATCTTTGTGGTCCCTTCCAACCCTAACTGATTCAGTGATTCTATGATTCTCTGTGTTGCATCTCTTAAATTGAGAAGTCTGCTGGTGATTGCAGTTTCTTACTGTTGCATTAAATTTGTGTTTCATTAAGCATTCAGCTGCTTGAGTCTGCTACTAAAGCTCTGTGCCAGTCTCTGAAGCTGATGTAACCATGGTGCAACTTACCTAAGAAGGCAACAACAGGTTTTGAAGCTGTGCAGCCAAAGTTTCTTGTGCTATAGTCTTCTGGTGGAGTGCTGATAGGTTGGAAGTGTTGATATTTTGGTGGCTTTGGCTCTTCAACAGCCTAACTTTTTATAGAATCACAGGAGGGAGTGGAACATCTCTGTGATCTCCCTGCTGAGGACAGGCTGAGGAAGCTGCGGCTTGGAGCTTGGAGCAGAGGAGCTTGAGGACTGCCCATATTGCAGCTGATAAAGTTGTGCAGGGCAGTGTCAGGAGGACAGAGCCAGCAATGTTCAGTGATAGGGCCAAGGTCAGTGGGTGCAAGCTGGAGCAGAGGAAGTTCCATGGGAACATAAGGAAAAACCTTTTCAGTGTGAGGACGCCAGAGCCCTGGAGCAGGCTGCCCAGAGAGGTTGTGGAGTCTCCTTCTCTGGAGACATTTAAAGCCCACTTGGATGTGTTCCTGTGAGACCAACTCTAGGTGATCCTGCCCTAGCACAGGGTCGGACTGGATGATCTTTCAAGGTCCCTTCCAGCCCCTAATGTTCTGTGATTCTGTGCTGGTGGGGATTGTTAAGGACCTCTGGAGATCAAGTCCAACCCTACTGCTAAAGCAGAGTCACCCACAGCAGGTTGCACAGGATCACATCCATGTGGGTTTGGAATCTGCGGAAAAGGAAACTCCACAACCTCTTTGGGCAGCCTGGTCTAATGCTCCATCATCCTAAAAGCAAGAGATTTCTCCTAATATATGATTTGACATGTCCTGAGGAACAGTGAATTCAGGTGAGCTCTCTGGACAGCCCTTCTCACTTAAAAGACTTTTCAAGATTTGCTTTCTTCTGGTTCTGACAAGTCCCAGCACCTTTAGATATCACAACCTTTCTCCTCTGGCTACAACATTCCTTTACGATGAGCAAACAGGATGTGGCTAGGTTAGAGGGAGCTCCTTCCTCCCCTGCCTGCAGCCCCTCAGACCCCCCACCCCCCAAAAGGGGGTGAGGTTGAAATAACTCAACCTTCAGTAAATATTTAAGCCTTATTCTCCTACACTCCTCATCCTTCAGCTATATCAAGCAAGAACTTGTGACTTTTTCAGGTCATTATCTTATCTGGATTGGGCTATTTAGGTCTATCCCCATACAGAGTGTCCTATCCATGGGTTAAGCTTAAAATTAATCTTTTTTCTAAAGTACTCTGTATTTTTGGGAGGGAGGGGGGAGTCTTGTGTGAGGCAGAGTTGCTCCCTAGATCTGATGGATGGCTTTGCTATCGAGGCAGCGACTGTTCCAGTCACCAAAATTACATCAGTTCTTTATCTGCATAATAGTGAATGATTGGGTTTCAGCTGCCTTCTGCCAAGTCTGCTCTCCAGTCACCTCCCTGCAGCCGTTCTGCCTATTGTCCTTGAGAAGAAGTGAAGGAAAAAGCCAGGTCAGGTTTGTTGTCTGACAGATTTAGTGCATGCAGTGGGGCAGGAAGTATCAAAGGCACTGGGAACACGCAGAGGTGCAGACGCAGTGCGATCGCCTTCAGTTAGTCACAGAAGCACAGAGTGCTGGGGGCTGGAAG
>WBNM01013114.1:19865-54360 GCA_013399055.1 Ramphastos sulfuratus | reverse complement strand
CTATCACTACAAGCTCTTGAAAAAAAGTTTGTCCCCAGCACTGGAATGAGCTGCCCAGGGAGGTGTTTGAGTCACCGACCCTGGATGTGTTTAAAAGTTATTTGGATGTGGTGCTTGGGGATCTGGTTCAGGGTGAACTTTGTAAGTAAGGTTATGGCTTGGACTTGGTGATCCTCAGGGTCTTTTCCAACCTGAATGTTTCTGTGATTCTTGTAGCCCCTTTCAGGTACTGGAAAGCTGCTATGAGGTTTCCCTGGAGCCTTCTTTTCTCCAGGCTGAATAGCCCAAACTCTTCCAACCTGCCCCCATAGCAGAGATGTTCCAGCCTCCTGATGATCTTCATGGTCCTCCTCTGGGCCCTCTCTATCAGGTCCATGTCCTTCTTGTGCTGGTAGCCCCAGAATTGGATGCAGTACTCCAGGTAGGGCCCACCAGAGCAGAGCAGAATCACCTCTCTTGGTCTGCTGGCCACATGTCTTTGCAGCCCAGGGGTTGCAAACACACATTGCTGGCTCATGTTGAGTTAAGTAGTCCACATTACCTTAGCTGTGAGATTTTTCCATGGAAGCTACACAAATAAGTTACTAAATCACACAATTATAGGCTTATTTTGATTGGAAGAGACCTTTGAGATCATGCAGTCCAGCTGTCAAGCCAGCACTGCCAGGTCACCACTAAACCATGTCACTCAGCATCACATCTACAGGGCTATTCAATCCCTTCAGGGATGGTGCCTCCCCCACTGCCCTGGGCAAGGAATTCCATGCCTGATAAGAATTTATCTTGGGCCATGTAAATGGAGATGTGTGCTTTTATAAAAGAGTGAATGAATCACAGAATGGATGGTTTGGGTTGGAAAGGACATTTAAGGATTATCTAGTCCAAACCCTGCCATAGGCAGGAACAATTTCCACTAGATGATGTGGCTCAAGATTTGTTTCTCCTTCCACAGCCCTCTGTAGCTTATAAAATTCTCCATGTCTATCTCTCTCTCACTCTTCAGTATGCTACAGGAAGGCTGGGGAGGGACTATTGACAAGGGCTTGTAATGATAGGACAAAGGGCAATGGGTTTGAACTGGCAGAGGGGAGATTGAAACTGGATGTTAGGAGGAAGCTTTTTACAGTGAGGGTGGTGAGACACTGGCACAGGTTGCCCAGGGAGGTTGTGGCTGCTCCCTCCCTGGAGGTGTTGAAGGCCAGGTTGGAGGAGGCCTTGAGTGACCTGTGCTAGTGGGAGGTGTCCCTGCTTATGGCAGGGGGTTGGAACTGGATGATCCTTGAGGTCCCTTCCAACCTTACCATTCTATGCTAAGAGGAAAGGGCAAACCATATCAGCTGTGCAGCTGCTGGTCACCAAACAGCAGCAAGAGCTTGGAGGGAACCTCCAGGTGTGTGGCACAACATCCCAAATTGCTGACAATGATCAGGGCCCCATGAGGACAGACTGTGAAGGAAGCCCTGGGCTGGCTGATGGATGTGATGAGGAGCCTGGAGCAGCACTGGTAGGGAGTGAACACCAGGGAAGTGCAGCAACTTCACTTTTTGAGGTGGTCTTTACATAAAGTGTGACCACACTTTTTAAAGCTATTCAATGCTCACGATGCCTCGTGAAGAGCTTTGAGATGTATGAGTGGAAAGTATTAAATAGAGCTCAGTAATGCATCTCTTAATAGAGAGATAGAGATGGAATTGAGGTGGGACAGCAGAAAATATGACAGCTGAGTAGATAAAGGTGAACTTAACATTTTCATTTACAAAAAGTTCCAGTTCATAATGCTAGTTGTTTACTGCAGTGTAAGATTCTGATTTGCAGAGAGAGTTCTCACCAATATGAAGCTTTAAACAAGCACCTATTGACAGAATGTTTCTTTTTGTGCTGCCTCAGACATTTTCCAAGACACTTCCACACCCCACAGCTATCCATTTCCCTTGGGAAGCCAGATTGCATCAGTCAGGGTCTTCTCATCAAGTACTGGTTGTAAGCACCCTCACTAGCACACTAGCACACTCAACTTGACAAGCCATATATATATATATATATTTTTTATTTTTTTTTTTATTACAGGGAAGCAAATCTGTTTCCACTTTCAACCACAACAGCAAAAAGCAGGGCTTGAAACAGTTCTTATTTTACTTACTTGCACAAATGCTTGCCTCAAGTAGAGTTGTGGACAGCAAGTAGAGCCTGAAGTATTTGCTAAGCCTGCTAAAGAAGTACATTGAGGTGTTTCCAGCTTTTTGTGTTTCATGCCTATTTGCTCCTTCTTTATCTGCAGATTTCCTTAAATCAGTCACTGCTAGGCAAGAAAGACCTTGGGGTAATAGCTTTAGGGATGGATAGAGCAGAGGTCTGCTTAATGCCCTCTTTCTCCCCCAGACCAAGCTGGGATCCTTCTTTCCTCATCCTGCTAAGGCACAACCTGCTTATACCCAGGTATTATGTGTAGGACACTCAGAAGTTACATTTATGCAGCTATTTGTCAATGGAAAAATCCTCTTTTCCCCTCTTTTCTCCTCTGCTGGAAGGTCACCTCCAGCTCCCAAGGGCAGGATGTTACCCCACCATGCCCAAGCTCTTCGCTCTTCCCAGGTAACACAGTCAGGACTGGGGGAGAAAATAGGAAACTTTTTCTGACACCTAACTATGAAAAATGACATCTTTAGTTGTCCATAAATGCAAACTAAAGAGCAACCAGAATTAGAAAGGAGCTGCAATAAAAGGGGAACTTAATTCCCTTGGAGAAAGCATGGAGAGGATGGGGGAGAAATGTGATACTGGCCAGGCTGGAAAGGGAATCTCAGCAAAGAGCTGAGATTGGCATCACCTCTGGTGGTTACAGGCAGCTCCCAAGGCTTCTGGCTGTGGTTTTCATCAAGAGGAAGGGGTAAGGAGGAGCAGCTCATGGCTTAACAATCTGCATCAATCTTTAAGTAAATTTTACTCTAGGGTGGGCAGCTGTTATTCACAGGCTTCTCATCCCAGTCCCTTACTGCCACCACTAAGTGTTCCCCATTTTTGCTAGTTAAACTCATTGTTGTTTATGTATTTGTGCATCTCTTGTGTCTTTAAGTGGGCAGGGAAAACAGAGAGATGCCAGGCTGAACAAGAGAGACTGCAGTAAATGTTTTTCTTGGCAAAATAATCTTAGGCAAAGCCCATCTCCTGGGATTTCCTTCTTGGTTAGGCAGCTATGAAGGATAAAGAGGAATGGATTTAGCTCATTATTGACCTGTTGAATGCTTCACTGTTGTGAAGTTGCAGCAGGGCTGGTGCAAGAGCAACTGTTTATACAGCAGTGAGGGAAATTCACACTTCTGTGTGCCCCATGATACAATTTGTGCAGCTCTCTGAGGGCTGCAGAGCTTAGCCAGGCTTTGCTCATCACTGATGTGTCTGCCTGGGAATGATTGCCATGAATTGATGATTATGAATCCAGATATTCTGAAAATACTCCCAATGACTTGCTGAGCTCAGATCCAAACCATTTAGTGGAGGATTTGGGGGGCTGTGGGAAATCCACCTCCATGATGAGCCATGCTGCTGGCTCAGACCTGGAGGGAAGGCAGCATACTCTGCAGACTAAGCCCTGAGACACTGTGGGAAGATCCTCAGCCACTCAAATTTCAACTCCATTGATCAGGTTTCCATGGTTTTCAGTTTCATGAGCTTCTCATTCTGTAAAATCATAAGGAGCTTTTCAAGATCTGCATATAAAAAGCCCACTGGGTCTGTCTGACTGGAGGACTGTGACTGGGGTTTAATTTTTTCTATTCTGTTANGACCTCTCAGATCACTGAGTCCAAGCAAGGACCTGACACCGCTGTGGCCACTAAACCACATCCCCAAGTGCCATATTTAAAACACCTCCAGGAATGGTGCCCCCTCCATCTCCATGGGCAACCTGTTGGGTAAATCCTTTTGTCAGTCCCAGCTCTGGCATTCTTTGTCATATTCTTCACCCTTCAGTGGCTTTTTTGGGTTACGACAGCTGGCTTCATTTCTCTGTTGGCTTTTAATTGTGGATCCAGATAGATTAATAATTAGGTTGTGCCTCTAACTGCTCCTTGGTAAGCTCATATGTATGGCTGCTTTTCTGATGTCCTGGAGGGGGTTTGCATTTGACATTCTCAGAGCTGTACGATGCAGAGCTGGTTAATAGGAAAATCATGTCTTGCCTTGTAGAGATCCCAATAGAAGTGGCATCGCTTGCCATGAGGTATTCTGATTTATGACTAGCTTTAAAGAACAGGCTTGCCAATTAGTGTCTATTAGAATACTTACTTTTAGCATTTGAAAATATGGCTCTTAATTGGGACCAGCTTTGCCTAAGGGAAAAAGATTTGTAAATAAATGAAGGAATAAACCAAACCTCTCTGGAGGTACCTATAGAGGGACCCAGCTTATATCACACAGGCAACCTTATAGATTGTATTACTTATTCTTAGACTCATTCAGTTGTTGAGAGAGGCCATTTCATCCCATGTTATATTGTCTTGCTGGGAAAAAATATAGACAGGATGTTGGAATTAGCTTGTTTATTAAATCAAGTAGCTCATTAGGCATAATTAAGGTAGGAGCATTAAATTGTCACAGCACACCATCAGTCCAGCCTCTCTAGTAAAGGCAAAAGCAACCCAGTTGCTCTTAGTACATTGATCAGGTTAATGGAATTAAGGTGCCAATTTCAGTAGAATGTGAAGGTAAGATGAGGAGTGCTCAGTGGTTTTCACTTTCAACTGTAGTAAAGAAACTGCTTTAAAAATTAGAGCTTAACAGGACTGAAAATCTCACTACTCCACCAAGGGACAGATGCAAACCAAGACTCTGGTGGAGGTCTGTACCACAATGCTCTGTGTGGTGTTTTCTCCTCCAATGGATATGTGAGATGGAGGTATATATGTGTATACCTAGCTACCTACCTATATCTTGGGATGGGTGGGTGGATGGATGGATGGAGGCTACAGGAGTTGGGGCTCTTCAGTCTAGAGAAGAGAAGGCTTCCAAGAGACCTCATAGTAGCCTTCCAGTATCTGAAGGGGGCTACAGGAAGGCTGGGGAGGGACTATTGAGAAGGTCTGGGAATGCCAGGACAAGGGGCAATGGGTTTGAACTGGCAGAGGGGAGATTTAGACTGGATGTTAGGAGGAATTTCTTTCCAGTGAGGGTGGTGAGGCACTGGCACAGGTTGCCCAGGGAGGTTGTGGCTGCTCCCTCCCTGGAGGTGTTGAAGGCCAGGTTGGAGGAGGCCTTGAGTGACCTGTACTAGTGGGAGGTGTCCCTGCCTATGGCAGGGGGTTGGAACTAGATGATCCTTGAAGTCCCTTCCAACTTTACCATTCTATGATTCTATGGATGGATAGATAGATGGATAGATACACACACACACTGTTGTTCCTGGCAGAAACAAGACAGCAGCTGTGTGCATGGTGCAGTCCTGGCCACACGAAGCCTGGAAACACCTAACCCCCAGTCTGCTTTGTACTGGTAGGATTGGTCATACTGTGTGCACTCTTTAATTCTTCATTAGCCCAGAAATGATGTCCACAGCTTAGTGTGGTCACACCTGCAGGTGTGGAAGGCCCCAAGTCAGTGAAGCAAGGAAATGTGTTTAGGCTTTAAAGCAGAAGTCTTTCATTTCAGACATTGTGCTACTGAAACAGCTTGAGCAGCAAAACCCATTACTCAAATTATTTTTTTCTTAACCCTAAGCTGTATCCAGTTCTGGGCCTCCCAGTTCAAGAGAGATGAGGAACTGCTGGAGAGAGTCTGAACAGAAGCTATAGAGATGCTGAAGAGTCTCTTAGAGGAAAAAAGGTTGAGAGGCCTGGGGCTGTTCAACCTGAGGAAGAGCAGCCTGAGAGAGTGACCTCCTCAGTGCTCAGCAAGAGCTAAAGGGTGGAGAGCAAGAAGGTGGGGCTATGCTCTTGTCAGTGTTGGCCAGAGACAGGACAAGGGCCAAAGAGCACAAAGTGGAACCCAGGAGGTTCCACCTGCACAGGAAAAAATTCTTTGCAGCGAGGGTGCTGGAAGCCTGGAGCAGGCTGCCCAGAGAGGTTGTGGAGTCTCCTTCTGTGGAGAGCTTCCAAGCCCAGCTGGTCATTGTGATCTTGGGCAAGGGACAGCTGGGCAAGGGACCCCCAGAGCTCCCTTTCCACACCCACCATGCTGGGAGTCCGTGAGTTTAAATAGTATTTAGGTATTTCTACGCAGACCTGTATAGCTGCACACAACTACCTACTTCTGCCCTTGGGGATGGGATGTTCTGAGCTGCCTCTGACAGGCCCCATAAGGTGGGCAAGTGACACCTCCTCTGCGCTCTGCCACCTGGTTCAAATAACGTGCTGTGGCACAAATGGCACTTAAAATATGATTGTGGCAGGGGAGAAGAGCTGTAATGTTGCTTTTGGCTTCTGTGCAGAAGTATGAAGCGTGGTCCTGTGGAAAACAGGTACTTTGGCAGAAGCATGAGGCATGGTCCTGTGGAAAATAGGTACTTTGGCAGCAAACTCTTTTCCTCAGTGCAGTATCTGTGTGATCTCCCTTTGGTATTTAACCAGAAGCACAAATTTCCTCGACGCACGAAGCATATCTATTTTAAAATAAATAAATAAAGGCAAGGAAATGAGGTTACCAGTCAAGCCATCAAATCAGCAGAGCTATATTCAGAGAGCACAGCATTGTGCCTCACAAATTATCTCCCAATCCCACCTGCTCTCAGATGTTTATAGCCTGGCTATCTGCTCAGCTACAATTGCTCGATAGAAAATAAACAGATGGGGCTGAGAAAAATCCAAACGAATAAATGGGGTAGAAAGTGCCTCCAGCCTTTTGAACAGCACTAGGGCAGCTTTTCTGTTTTTCAAGGATTTTTTTTGGTGGGTTGGTTTGGTTTTTGGTGGTTTTTTTCTTTCCCCCTTTGAGAAAAAGAAACCTGCTGGAAAGCAAGATGTGATTTGGTTTAATTTTTGACTGTGTGAGAACGCAGGAGCACATAAATGGGGTTTAGATGGTTTGGGGCAGAAACTCTGTTTTACAGGCTGACAGGATGTTAGGGGTTATAAGGGACTTAAAGAGCTCATCTAGTCCAACCCCCCTGCCAGAACAGGACCAGACAATCTAGCTCAGGGCACACAGGAACACATCCAGACAGGCCTGGAAAGGCTCCAGAGAAGGAGACTCCACAGCCTCTCTGGGCAGCCTGTGCCAGGGCTCTGGGACCCTCACAGCAAAGAAGTTGCCCCTTGCGTTGAGCTGGAACCTCCTGTGCTGCAGCTTCCATCCATTGCTCCTTGTCCTATGCCAGGCAGCAATGAGCAGAGCCTGTCCCCCCCCTCCTGACCCCCAGCCCTCAGATATTGATAAACATTGATTAAATCCCCTCTCAGTCTTCTCTTCTCCAGACTAAGCAGCCCCAGGTCCCTCAGCCTCTCCTCCTCAGACAGTCCTCCAGTCCCCTCATCATCCTCATAGCCCTCTGTTGGACCCTCTCCAGCAGATCCCTGTCCCTCTTCAACTGGGGAGCCCAAACCTGAAGGTAGTACTCAGGATGAGGTCTCACCAGGGCAGAGTAGAGGAGGAGGAGGAGGAGGAGAACCTTCCTTGATCCGCTTGATCACTCCCAGGTGTCACTGCTGGGTTTTAATTTGGTACTTGCCTGATCAATATTTGAAGCTTCTATGGAAATGTGTGGAAGTTTCTAGTGGCAGAGACTGTAGAGATTCCTTTGCTGTGCTGCAGGACGTCAGCAGCAGTAAGCTCAGTAATTAGGCTGCTTTTCAAATAAAGGCCAGTTCCATGGATGCATGACTAAGATGAATTATGCCCTGCATAAGCTTATATATCCCTGCATGTGTTTGCCCTTTCTGTGTTCACGTCCACTTAAGGAAAGCCTGAGTAAACATCTTTTCTTCTCCTCCTCACCCCCATGATACATCTGCATTCTGTTTCAGAATGCTCCTCATCTCTCAGTGCTGGATATGCATCAGAGGTAGCCTTACAGTTGTCCTTTGGAAGCTTGCTCTTTTCTCCTCAGTCTTTTTTTCACTTCATAGAATTGTTCTGGTTGGAAAAAACCTCCAGGGTCATCAAGCCCAACCATCAACACAACACCACCATGCCCAATAAACTGTGTCCAGGGTTGGTGACTCCACCACCTCCCTCAGCAGCCTGTTTCAATGCCTGACCACCCTAGCAGGAAAGATTTTTTTTTTTTTATCCTGGTTCACAGAATGAAGCAAGGAAAAAAAAATAGAGGGAAAATCATGATTTTCCCAGTAAATACAATCCATATTTTAGGCCAAAAAGCAGGCTGTTTAAAAAAAAATCAAGCAAGATCAAGAAGAGAATGGCCTGCCTTTTTATTTTTTTTTCCTCCCCAGCCTTTTAAGTTATTTTAGATCATCTTATTTAAAGCTTATTCTAATAATTTCTTGCCAATGTCAAGGAGAAGAATACAGAAAGATGAAGCAATTATTTCTATCGTGATGGGGATAGCTCAAAACAGCACCATCTTTGCTGGAGAGATGCTGATCCTCAGCAAGAATTTCAGCAGAGAAGTTTGAATATTCATATTTTTGTGGGCTTAGGTGTCAGCAAAACCCTTGTCATTGAGCTAAGGCTGCTCAGTGGCATGAGTGAACTTGGACAGCAAGTTCTCATCACACTGAGCATGGGAGTTGCCCAGGGATCAGCTCTCCCCTCTCCATGAGGACCAGGAGGAGAGGCAAGAAAGGAGCTGGGCAGTGAGCTGAAGTTTTACTGGTTCTTTTTTTTTTTTCCCCCTTTCCACATAATTTAGCTCAAACCACAAAAACCAAAATAAAAGATAGACTCATAGAATGGTAAGGTTGGAAGGAGACCTCAAGGATCATCTAATTCCAACCCCCTGCCATAGGCAGGGACACCTCCCACTAGCACAGCTCACTCAAGGCTTCCTCCAACCTGACCCTGAACACCTCCAGGGAGGGAGCAGCCACAACCTCCCTGGGCAACCTGTGCCAGTGTCTCACCACCCTCACTGCAAACAACTTCCTCCTAACATCCAGTTTCAATCTTCCCTCTGCCAGTTCAAACCCATTGCCCCTTGTCCTGGCATTACAAGCCCTTGTCAATAGTCCCTCCCCAGCTTTCCTGTAGGCCCCTTTCAGATACTGGAAGGTCTCTTGGAAGCCTCCTCTTCTCCAGGCTGATAGGATAACTCAATGGATTTTGGTTTCCTGCATACATTGGTGGTCCCTGTTGCTTTATGTTTTCCCTAAAACATCAGATCTTAGGGGGGGGAAAGAAATTCAGTGTTTCATGAGCATGTCTGCCCATTGTGTATGGACGTGTGAACCTTGAACTGTGCTGCATAAAGGTCTTGATCTAATGAATTACACTTCCCCAAACCCCATTAATTTCAAAATGTGACAAATATAGAATCATAGAATGCCAGGAGCTGGAAGAGACCTCGAAACATCATCTGGTCCAGCCCCCCTGCCAGAGCAGATCACACTGGAACACATCCAGACAGTTCCTGAGTATCTCCAGAGAGGGAGACTCCACAACCTCCCTGGGCAGCCTCTTCCAGTGCTCATATTTGCTGCTATTACCTAAAATGTTGTTGATGTTGGTTATTTTTTTTTATTAACCCCATGGAATGAGTTTGTTCAAAATAGACCCCAAGAAAATGAGTAAGAGCTACAAGTGACAAATGATGTTGATCCCTTTCAACTACAAAGTGTTTGGATCAGAAGCTGCCACACAGCTCTGTTCAAGGTCCATATGTTTGGGGTTTTTCTTTGCTAGGAAACGTGTTTTGATTCAGGAATTATTGCTTGGGTTCATTAACATGTAAATTACTCCACAAGGAAATCTAAAGGAGATTGAGTCCAAAGATATGTAAATATTCAAATGTAATTGCGGCTCAACCCCTACATCTCTATTTCTGCCTCAGCAGCTGAGACACAGAAAGGAGAAGTTTTTCTCCATCCTTTCTCCCCGAAATCCAGCAAAATTACCCATCGTGTGATTTGCCTCCAAAATCAGACTGGAGGCATGAAGTTCAATAAGTAATTATAAATTAGCAGAGGTAGGTTTGAAGAGCAGGGA
The DNA here is from genome assembly GCA_013399055.1 of Ramphastos sulfuratus. NCBI lineage: Eukaryota > Metazoa > Chordata > Aves > Piciformes > Ramphastidae > Ramphastos > Ramphastos sulfuratus. The sequence continues at coordinate 44,268 of WBNM01013114.1, read as the reverse complement.
ATGTGCAGGCACCTGGTGTGCACAGAGCCTTCCTCATCACCCGAGCAATTCTCCATGCTCCGCTGAGTCCAGCTGCGCGTACGGCAGCGTTTCCCTGCTAGCCTCTTAGAAAGCCTCTCCAGTGCAAAGTGAAAATGTTATCTGCTTCCGAAATATGCTGTCTCCTATTACTCTTGATAGATCTCCCACAGAATTCTTTTACAGTTAAATCTAAATCAGATGTGGAAGAGTGAAATCTGCTCCTGTAAACACGGCGCCTGCACAAGGATTCAGTCTCGCTGCTGTTGTCGTAACGCCTCTCCTACATCCAGCAGAGTGAGGAGGGAGAAATGATCCTCCAGCTGCACCTGGGTGATGTCACTGGGAGCTGACAGCTGGCAGGAAAGCAGCTACTGGGGCATGTTTAATGACAAGGAAGGTAGCTCTCTGGGGAGCTCCTGCTGCTCTGAGTTCACACAGACGAACCCATGGGGCCACGGCAGCTGGAGGGATGTCCCTGAAGACCAGGCTCAGTGTGTGAAAATCAAGATGTACTTTGGATGTACTCATAGCCAAGCCTTCTACTGCAGTTGAGGGAGCAATTTGTGATATTCATTCTCTTGTTCCATGCCCACCCCCACAGAGCAGGCCAGCATCCTTGCCTCAGCACTCCTCATTTTCTGCCATCCCCCAGAGCTGGGGCAGCAGGAGCCCTCCTGAGCTCCCTTACGCAGCAGCAGCAGCGCAGAGGCTGCGGGAACCAGGGATCGGTTCCTGCCTCCCCAACCATCTGCCAGCCTAATCTTTGCAAATTATTTAAGCTACTTCTGTTCAATTCCCTGTCTGTAAACTGGCCATGATTACTCCTTGCCTGAAAATTTGTGTGCTTATGATGAGTGTATTTGGAGACTTTCCGTCCAGTTCTTAATGGTCAGGGCTGGGATCATCTCCGTCAGACCACACAGAAATATATCCAGACGGTTCTTGGATGTCTGGAGGGAGACTCCCTCCCCTCCCACAGGATGTCTTGTGCAGGGACACTCCACACTACCAGGTGAGTGCCAGAGGCTCTCTGTGAACCCCTCTCCCTTCCCAAAGGGAGGAGAAAGTGAAGAAAGGAGAGAGAGACTGATGGGGTAGGAAAGAAACTAAACCAGTTGGGATGGAAGGAAGAACAATGCTGTGGGAGAGAGACACAGAGGAACAAACCAAGAGCCAATCCAACCCCTGATGGCAATGAGGGCACCATTGGGGGCAGGCACTGGGTAAGGCCCAGACTGGACTCAGCAACAGATGGGAACCAGATTCAGGAACACATAAATCAGAACAGAAGGTGGAAGGGGCAAAGGAGTTGGATTCTAAAACTGGATTCAGGGGCACAGGAACGGGGATGGAAGACAGAAGGGACACCAGCCAGGGAAAAACAGGCTTGACCCTGGGGATCCCCCAGCTGGATCCTGAAGATGTCCTCCTTGAGGCTCACCTGTCCTGGCCACTTTTTCCCACAGGTGCTACCCCTACCTTGCTGCCCCCCAAGGTGGGGCACAGGCTGTGGCAATGTCCTTGGTATGTCCCGGAGCAATTCTCAGGCAGAGCCTTTGTGCAGCCCAGCCCTTGGCAGGAGCTCTGCTCATCATCCTCTCCCTGCTAGCAGCAGCCTCTGGCTGTACCAAGCTGCCCTGAATTTCATCAAGGGCCTCCCTGAGCAGGGAGTGAGCTGAGAAGTCCCAACCCTGAGCAGAATTAGATCTGGTCTTGTAAACATGGCACTGTGGGATGTGGTTTAGTGGGCATGGTGGTGTCATGTTGATTATTTGACTTGATGATCTTAGCAGTCTTTTCCAACTTTAATGATTCTCTGCCTGACAGCTGTATGCAGCACACACCATCCTCCCTCGGTGGCAAATGTGCTGCAGATTGCTGTATCAAAGTGACACATCCTTTGTTTAGCAGTTCCTGGATTGTTTTCAGCTGTTTCCACTCTTTGTGTTTCCATGATTTGATGTCATTAACCTGTGATGCATCCAGTGTCATAAATCCATGCAGACCAAATATTAAGTGCTTCCTTCTGTATAATGTTGGATTTCAGCGTTGCCTCTGCTGGAATACAACAAAGATTTGAGTAGTTGTAAAATATGTCTTAGTGTAATGACAGGTCTGGTGCTTTTGAGGAACAGATTTTCAATAATCACTTCTCTCTTTCTGCTCTGCTTCTCCCCAAAATATTTTATTAGTCCAATTAGGGGAGGCAATGAAAAAAAAAAAACAAAAATCCCCTTCAATTCCTTTGGGTAATATGAAAGAGCAGGAGAGGGAAGTGTTGTTTGAACTCCCCCATCAACTGAGCTTTAAAGAGGAGGAAAGTCTCCCCTTTTTCCCCCTCAAAAACACATGTATGGCCAAGTCCTCACTTCAGGAGGAGGCTGAGGGACAGCAGAGCTGTGGTGGGGACTAAGCTGCCCTCACAAAGCACATAGCAAGTGCTAAAATAAAAAGCAGTGTTGTAACACTCCCTTTGCTGTCACGAGAGCAGGGGAACTGCTTGTACAGCTGAAAATGTTGACAGGCTGCTGTCAGGTGCTGTAGCTGGTACTCCAAGGATGCTATGGCAGAGTGACTGTCCACCTGATGTTCCACAAACCCTCCTGAGCAGCCAAGGTCATGCAGACCTTCAGTTGTTTGCTGAGTAAGTGCTGGACAAGCAAATTAGAGGAGTTTGGAGGAGATCTACCAGATGCATCCCATTTATCTTGAAGTTCTGTGCTTTGCCTACCTGAGTTTTGCAGCTCTGGCCACACTCCCAAGAAGGATGAAGTAGGTGCATAGGAAGGCTGCTTAGGAGTTATGGGCACTGGATGATGGACCCTGTAAAAGTAACCTGGGAGAGCAAAGTGTGCATTGACAGCTGAACAAAGGTTGCATCCACACAGGTAGAAGGAGCTGTGATTTATATATTATACAGGTGAATAAAACCCTGCCTCTGGATTTTCAGCAATGAAATCAGGATGGAATTTAGGAAGCATGGTAGGAATAAGGTTCTGGGCTGATCTTTCATTCAGAAGAGGAGGGATGATGAGATCCAGATGGTTTCCAGATGGCCTTGGATGTGTTGAGGAAAGCCATGGCATGAGGAGCAGCTGAGAGAACTGAGGGTGTCCAGCCTGGAGAAAAGAAGGCTCAGGGGAGACCTTCTGGCTCTCTACAACTCCCTGAAAGCAGGTTGGAGCCAGGTGAGGGTTGGTGACTTCTCCCTACCAACAAGTGACAGCACAAGAGGAAACAGCCTCATGTTGCACCAGGGAAGGTTGAAGGTGGACATTAGGAACAATTTATTCCTCAAAAGGGTAGCCAAGCCCTGGAGCAGGCTGCCCAGGATGGTGGTGGAGCCCCCATCCCTGGAGGGATTGAAAAGCCATGGAGATGTGAGGGACATGGCTTAGTGGTAACCTGGCAGTGAAGGATTAACAGCTGGACTTGAGGATCTACCTGGACTTCAGCAGGGCCTTTGACACTGTCCCCCACAGCAAACTGCTGGCTAAGCTGTCAGCTCGTGGCTTGGATGGCAACACTCTGTGCTGGGTTAGGAACTGGCTGGAGGGCCGAGCCCAGAGAGTGGTGGTGAATGGTGCCACATCCAGCTGGAGGCCTGTCACTAGCGGTGTCCCCCAGGGATCAGTACTGGGCCCCATCCTCTTTAACATCTTCATTGATGATCTGGATGAGGGCATTGAGACAGTCATCAGCAAGTTTGCAGATGACACCAAGCTGGGGGCAGATGTTGGTGGGTTGGAGGGCAGAAGGGCTCTGCAGCAGGACCTCGAGCGCCTGGACAGATGGGCAGAGTCCAAGGGGATGGCTTTCAACAAATCCAAGTGCCGGGGGCTGCACTTTGGCCACAACAACCCCATGCAGAGCTACAGGCTGGGGTCGGAGTGGCTGGAGAGCAGCCAAACAGAAAGGGATCTGGGGGTGCTGATTGACACCCGCCTAAACATGAGCCAGCAGTGTGCCCAGGTGGCCAAGAAGGCCAATGGCATCCTGGCCTGCATCAGGAATAGTGTGGCCAGCAGGAGCAGGGAGGTCATTCTCCCCCTGTACTCTGCACTGGTTAGGCCACACCTTGAGTACTGTGTCCAGTTCTGGGCCCCTCAATTTAAGAAGGACATTGAGGTGCTTGAGCGTGTCCAGAGAAGGGCAACGAGGCTGGTGAGAGGCCTCGAGCACAAGCCCTATGAGGAGAGGCTGAGGGAGCTGGGATTGTTTAGCCTGGAGAAGAGGAGGCTCAGAGGGGACCTTATTGCTGTCTACAACTACCTGAAGGGTGGTTGTGGCCAGCAGGAGGTTGCTTTCTTCTCTCAGGCAACCAGCACCAGAACAAGAGGACACAGTCTCAAGCTGTGCCAGGGGAGGTTTAGGCTGCAGGTGAGGAGAAAGTTCTTCACTGAGAGAGTCATTCCCCACTGGAATGGGCTGCCCAGGGAGGTGGTGGAGTCACCGTCCCTGGAGGGGTTCAAGGCAGGTTTGGATGTGGCACTTGGTGCCATGGTCTGGTCTTGAGGTCTGTGGTAATGGGTTGGACTTGATGATCTTTGAGGTCTCTTCCAACCTTGCTTTACTGTGATACTGTGATCTTAAAGATATTTCCTAACCTAAATATTCTATGATTCCATGATATGATTACTGCAGCAGAGCTGCAGGAGCTGCAGGTTGGCAGGCTTGGCACTGTCCCAAGGGCTGAAGAACAAGCACAGGAAGGGAGAGCAGTGTAAGGCTGGGGAGAAGTTAATGAGAAGCCAAGGGACTGAATTTCCCAACAAGTGTGAAATAGATTTTCAGTATTACAAACCTGGTGTCAGAAGCAAGTAGGAATTTGATGGTCCTCCTGGAAAGGAGAAATAAAGCCCCAGCTGGAGAATGGTGGCAAGGGAAATTCAATAGTCTGCTTTCCTTCCTGGTACCTGGAGCTATTACCCAGGCTGCAAGAAGTCCCTGTGAGATGAAAAGAAGAGCAAAATACACACTATAGATGTTTTCATAGAGGTTTGGACTGCAGAGGATGTTTTGAACAAGTCTCTCAGTTTTTAAGAAAGTTGTTACTGATTTTGTTGCTGGTTATTTATAGGGGCATTAAAAAGTAGATAACTTGGTGGAAGGACACTCTGAAGTAAGCTCTCTCTCTTTAAAGACCAGCCAAAAGTGTCATTCTTTATTGAACAACCTATGGACTGCTATGCCTGTGACAATGACCATGGCATTTTAAGCTCTCAGGGCTACATGAGGAGAACAGCCAAATAAAATAAATAAATAGATAGATAGATAAATAAATGGTGGAGATTCTGCCCCTTTACTCTGCTCTCCTCAGATCCCATCTGCAGTCCTGTGTGCAGTTCTGGAGCCCCCAGCACAGGAAGGACATGGAACTGTTAGAGTGGATCCAGAGGAGACCACCAAGATGCTGAGAGGGCTGCAGCAGCTCTGCTGTGAGGNAATGAAGTTCTAAACTAAGTAAAAGCTGTAGCAGTTACTTTTCAATTATTATTTCAACTAATTGAGTGGTATTGTGTGGACTTCAATCTCAGGCTGTAACTCAACCCATTTCAGCAGAAGGATGCCAGTAGCTGAGTGTTGTGCCAGCCCTCAAGAGCTGCCATTATTTTATTAATCACTCCCAATAAATCATGCTTAGGTAGCATTTAATTGCTGCAGCCATTTGGGTTTTGGTTTTGCTTGTGTTTGAAGGGGGGTGAGGCTCCTGAGGATGCTGAGGATTATTTGTTACTCATAGCATATGTTTTTTTATGATTCTGTTCAAGTTTGAATTGGTTGAATTTCATTAGAGTGTTGCTGCAGTCATAATGGCAATCAAGTTTCTGCTCAGGCTGAATGGGATTGTCACTGTGTGGGTCAATATAGGCTGGGCAGTGAGTGGCTTGAGAGCAGCCCTGAGGAGAGGGACTTGGGGGTGCTGGTGGATGAGAAGCTCAGTGTGAGCTGTCAGTGTGCTCTGGCAGCCCAGAGAGCAACCAGAGCCTGGGCTGCAGCAAGAGCAGTGTGGGCAGCAGGGTGAGAGAAGTGATCCTGCCCCTCTGCTCCACACTGCTGAGACCACACCTGGAGTGCTGCATCCAGTGCTGGAGTCACTGATACAAGAGGGATGTGGAGGTGCTGGAAGGTGTCCAGAGAAGGGCCATGAGGATGAGCAGAGGGCTGGAGCTGCTCTGATGTGAGGAGAGACTGAGGCAGTTGGGGCTGTGCAGTCTGGAGAGGAGAAGGCTCCCAGGGGACCTTATTGTGGCCTTTCAGTATCTGAAGGAGGCTACAAGGAAGCTGGGGAGGGACATTTGAGGCTGTCAGGTAGGGATGGGACTGGGGGGAATGGAACAAAGCTGGAAATGGGGAGATTGAGACTGGATGTTAGGAAGAAGTTGTTTGTTCAGCATGAGAGTGGTGAGAACCTGGCAGGGGTTGCCCAGGGAGGTGGTCGAGGATCCATTCCTGGATGTGCTTAAGGCCAGGCTGGCTGAGGCTGTGGCCAGCCTGATGTAGTGTGAGGTGTCCCTGCCCATGGCAGCGGGTTTGGAACTGGCTGCTCCTTGTGCTCCCTTCCAACCCTGACTGATTCTGGTTTGATAAAGGAATCAGTTAAAATTCACCAATTTGGTGAAATTTATGAAGGAGACAGTGAGGACAGGAGAAAAAAAAAATATGTTCAGCATAAAATGTAAGGGAGAATCACAACAAAAGCTTAGCTATATGTCTTTGATATGTTGACAGTTCCCATAGCTGAAGGTAACCTTTCTCCATAACACTCTAGGGTTTCCCTTTATTACTGTCTTCTTTTTTTCTTCTTTTTTTTTACTAGAAGAGCAGTATTCTGCTTCAAGTGCATTTTCGTGGTGAGCAAAAACACCAAGAGCAAAAGAAATGGAGACATATAATGAGCTGGGGAAAGACAAACAGTAATAAGCAGTTCTCCCCCCACCCTGCAAGATGAAAACCTAAGGAAGAGTTGACAGTGGCACTGAAGTCCTGCCCATGTGCTAGAGCTGGAAGGGGTGCAGCAGGGTCATGCTCATGTCAATTCAGGTTTTTTCTCCTACTGTAGCTTTAAATAGATAAAGGAGAGTACAGCAAACTCAGATACAGCATCAGAAGCTATTGCACAGATCCCATTGTCAGACTTAGGCTGCATGTTTAGTTATCATTGGGTTGGAAGGGACCCTCAAAGGTCATCTTGTTCCTTCTCCCCTGCAGTCAGCAGGGACATCTGAGAGCCAAGAGGCTGGAGCCAGGCTCTGCCGGGCTCCCAGTGACAGTACAAGGGGCACTGGGTGGAAGCTGAGGCAGAGGAAGTTCCATGAAAACATGAGGAGGAATTTTTTCCTTGTGAGGGTGACAGAGCCCTGGCACAGGCTGCCCAGGGGAGTTGTGGAGTCTCCCACTCTGGAGATATTCAAAACCTGCCTGGATATATTCCTGTGTGATCTGCTCTGGGTGATCCTGCTCTGTCAGGGGGCTTGGACTGGCTGAGCTTTGGAGGGCCCTTCCAGCCCTTGACATTCTGTGATCCTGTGATGTGCAATTAGAACAGGCTGCTCAGGGCCCCATCAAGTGTGATCTTGAATGTCTCCAGGGATGGGGCTTTGTGCAACCTATTCCAGTATCTCACTACCCTCACTGTAAAGAACTTCCTCCTGTTCCTCCTTCATTGCTCTGGAGGACAGTGAGGGTGGTGAGACACTGGAACAGGTTGCCCAGGGAAGTTGTGGATGCCCTTCACTGCAGGCATTCAAGGTCAGGTCCTGGTCTAGTGAAAGATGTCCCTGCCCATGGATGGGGGGTTGGAACCAGGTGATCTTGAAGGTGTCTTCCAACCCAAACCATTCTATGATATCAGCACTGCATATGCCTTTAGCAGAAATGTAATTGTTCAGTTAGAGTTTCCAAGGCAGGTGATGGAGAGGTTGGGTGAGTGCTGTTTCCAAGCAGTTGTATTACCTGGCTGTGTGAAAGATTACTATGGAGATACTTAGTCTTTATATTTCAGAGAGTCATAGAATCAGTCAGGGTTGGAAGGGACCACAAGGATCAGCCAGTTCCAACCCGCCTGCCATGGGCAGGGACACCTCACACTACATCAGGCTGGCCACAGCCTCATCCAGCCTGGCCTTAAACACCTCCAGGGATCAGGCTTCCACCACCTCCCTGGGCAACCCCTGCCAGGCTCTAACCACCCTCATGCTGAACAACTTCTTTCTAACATCCAATCTGCATCTCCCCATTTCCAGCTTTGTTCCATTCTCCCCCGTCCTATCACTCCCTGACAGCCTAAAACGTCCCTCCTCAGCTTTCTTGTAGGCCCCTTTAAGACACTGAAAGATAACAGTAAGTATCCATCATGTTTCCATCATCTGCCCTTAAAGTGGAATCTATAGATTCCACTCAGGACTGCACATGTTAACACAGCCTTGCTACACTAAACAAGTTGGAAGCCTACAGGATTTCATTTCATAGCTGTCCATAATTCACAAGCAGTGCCAGCATGACAAGGTTCAGGGACTAGTGCCTGACTTGGAACCATGCTGTGTGTCCTCTGTTGACCAGGTGATTTTGCCAGAAGGATTCTCAAAGACTTGGGACAGGCTGCCCAGAGAACTGGTTGAATCCCCACCCCTAGATGTATTTAAGAGCCATCTAGGTAAGGTGCTCAAGGATACAGTGTAGTAGTGGCCCTGGTACAGTTAGATAATGGTTGGACTTGATGGTCTGGAAGCTCTTTTCCAATCATAGTGATCCTATGATTTATGTATCAGCTTTCTAGACTCCTTGCACTCTATGAAGTGTTTATGATTCCCCTCCCTCTGAGCAGTTTTGTTTTGTACAGCCCAAACTTTGCAGCTATTTTTAGGAAATGCTGTGAAGATAGATTGAGGAGCTTGTAAATGCTGTGAGAATAATAAACTGTCCTCAACCCAGACAGGTAGTCTTGACACATTTGACTTGAGACAAAGATATATTGGTTTCTTTGATTTTAGGAGGCAGAGAGAGTTTTGTTGAGGTGTAGAGGAAACCCAGAGCTTGAAAGGTTTGGCAAAGCAGAAGCATTGCTGGCTGAAGAGCAGAATAGGTCTTGTTTCACCTGCCCTGACTTTGTAAGGCTTGGAAGTGCATGCACAGCTACAGACTGAGGGAGAGGTCAGCGTGGAAAGCTGTCTTGATCTTTGAGTATTGTTTTTGTGGTATCTCTGGGTTGTTGTTTTTCAGCAAAGGCAAAGAGACTGACAGATGTTAACAGGTAAAACAGCAGCAGGTGAAAGGAAAAAGGAAAAAAAACAAACTCTTCTCCCACGATCTGAGTTCTGACATTTTTACTCTAGGAAACCATATGCCAACCCAGGTAAACTGCCTTTTGGATCTGTTGCTCCTGCAGTGTCTTAGTGCTCCAGCACAATGCATCACAGGTAAAAATCATCCAAACCTCAATAGTCTCACTTGCAGTAATGGGCAAATTTGCTGTGCTCACTGACCCTCAGAATGTTCTCGTTTCTTGCTGCTGCTGTGCCACTGGAAAGTGGATACAAAGAGCTGAAGCATAGAAGCTAAAAAGGTACTAGTTGAGGAGCCTTAAAAGGTGTCTTAGGAAACATAAAATAAATAGAGAATAATTCCTGAAGGAAATTCAGGCACCCTGTTTAGATTGTATCTCCTCCTTTTACTCCTGTGTGCTCTGTTCAGAACATAAAGCAGAGCAAACATATGTTGAGTGATGCTGCCTATTTCTAAAGCAAACACTAACAACAAGCAGGGGACAAAAGAGAAAGGGAGAACATGTTTTGCACGCTAAGCAAGTTGTCCTAAGGTGGAAAGTAGGGAATGTGTGATGGGCTTTCAATTGAGGGTTCCTTTTTCCCACGTATTTAAAATACCTCTACATGATCACTGCTCTTGGGAGGAGACCTAGGCAGCACTTTCAGTGTTTATACCTAAACTGGAAAATGACGCTCATAGAATCATAGGATTGTCAGAGTTGGAAGGCACTACAAGGATCAGCCAGTTCCAACCCCCCTGCCATGGGACACCTCACACTACATCAGATTCCCCAGAGCTGCATCCGGCCTGGCCTTAAAAACTTCCAGGGATGAGGCTTCCACCACTTCCCTGGACAACCTGTTCCAGTGTCTCACCACCCTCATGCTGAAGAACTTCTTCCTAAAGTCTAATTTAAATCTCCCCTCCTCTAGTTTGGATCCATTCCCCCCAGTCCTATCACTGCCTGACATTCTAAAAAGTCCCTCAGCAGCTTTCTTGGAGACCTCCTGCAGACGCTGGGATGGCCANCCTCCCACTAGAACAGGTCACTCAAGACCTCATCCAACCTGGCCTTGAACACCTCCAGGGAGGTTGTGAGCGAAGATCAATTCTGTGATTCTGTCATTCACAACCTCCCTGGGCAACCTGTGCCAGTGTCTCACCACAGAAGGCATTAACAGAGGTTTCCAGAAAGTCTAGTTTAAACTTGAAGTAACTCTTTGGTTAGCAAAATGAAGTGGGACATTGGAACAGGCTGCCCAGGGAGCTGGTGGAGTCACCATATCTGGCAGTGGTCAAAACAAGATGAGTAGATGTGGCACTTTGAGACATGGTCTAGTGGTCAGGGAGGTGTTGGGCAGAAGGTTGGACTTCATTTTAGAGATCTTTCTTGACCTTCATGATTCTCTGATTCTAAGTGAAAGTTGCCCAGGCACATTGTTGATGATGCTGTAAGACAGACTCCTACAACCTTGTGCAAACCACTGCTTTCTGAAGGTGATCCAAGGCTCAGCTGATGTGTCAGGAAGGTTAGAGGTGAGAAGCTTTCTTCACCTGCTTTCTTCTCCCCAGTTACAAATATCAACAATGCTGAAATTCACCTTTTGACTGTGGGGGACTTTGCTCCCTTCCCACTACCCAAGGCCCCATGTCACAGAGGAATATGTGCATCATGTGTCATCAAAAAGGAAAACCCTCAAAATACAGACAGCATTCCAGCAAGATACCCTACTTCTTGTAGAGTTTGCAACACAAAACATTACAGAGAGTAGTTTAAATTCCACTGCTATTTAGAGTGTGTGCCAGGCAGAATGACAGAAAAGATCCAAGCTGTTATGATCAGATTGTGGGCATCAGGCTGTAGAAGTTGGTAGATAGGAGCAAGCCACTTGTTTTCTTGCTTTGTTTAGCTGCAGGTGAGGTGGCTTTGGCTTCCACTCGTGGCAGGTTATTGCTGAGGCACAGCAGAGGTTCAAGGCTGGGTGCAATAAAGCTTTTTCAGGGAGAGCTTTTTGTGATGTACTCCTAGGGAATGCACAGGGGAAGTATGAATGGACCCAGATCAGCCTTGTTGACCTCCCCTCTATTAGCAGGGAGACAGTGAGTGGTGTTTGGCACATGAGCTCTGCAGACACACAGATGGGAGGACTAAATCCCAGCCTTGCTGCCGCCACCACTTTTTCCTTTCTGCGGTCTTGGCAGGGAGCTGGAGGCAGCAGCAGCCGGCCAGGCACCCTCAGCCCCTACCATGCTTTGCTGGGAGAAGCTGATTCCTGCAGGGAGTGGGTTCTGTGGTTACCATCACATGTGGGCTGCATCTCCCCCTCTGCAGATCGAATTTTGCAATGCAGTACTGTGCCAGCTGGGAAATGCTCCCTCTCTACTCAATTTGCCCACAGTGTGATGGATTATAATCTGCTGCAGGCACCTGGAGCTGACATCCCAGCACAGCACACCAGTTAGACTGGGACAGCCCTGCTAGTCCCACTTGAGGAAGGATGTCTTCTAGCAATAATGAGCACATTGAAAGATGTAGTTCAAGACTGCAAAATCTCTGCAGGCTCAAAACATGGGGGTGGAAGTGAAAATGTACAATATGCTTGGTAATGAGTGGTGTTACTTTTTTTTTTTTCCCCAGCCCCTCCTGTCCCACTCTGTTTTAAAAATCCATTTTCATTTAAAAAAAAAATATGTTGAGTCCATATGCCTGCTCTGTCTGAACTGGAGCACAGCTGATGGGTGACTGGAGCTGTACTTACTGACTTCTACAATGGAAGCTGCTTCCAGTTAAAACAAAAAAAGCAGCTGGTTTATTTTATTCCTTCTACTGTTTACTCTCCATAGTTTTCCAGCAGTGTACATAGTGTTTCACAGTCTCAGACTGGTTTAGGTTGGAAGGGACCTTCAAAGGTTATTTAGTTTAACCTCCTGCAGTCAGAACTAGAGCAGGTTGCTCAAAGCCCCAAATAACCTGACCTGGAATGGTTCCTGGGATGGATCCTGGGGATCTCCCACCTCTCTGCTTGGAGACATTTCACTGTATCAGCTTCAGAGCCTGTAGCTCAAAGTAGGGTAGGAATGGTGCATGGCCCTTCACTCCCTTTTTTCATAGAATCATAGGACAGGAGTTGGAAGGGACCTTAGAGATTGAGTCCAACTCCCTTGCCAAAGCAGGATCACCTAGGGCAGGTCATGCAGACAGCACCCAGATGGGTTCAGAGGAGGAGACTCCACAGCCTCTCTGGGCAGCCTGCTCCAAGTCTCCCTCACCCTCACCATTAAGAACACTTTCCTCATGCAGAGCTGGAACCTCCTTTGTTGTAGCTTGTAGCCATTGTTCCTTGTCCTATTACTGGACACCACCAGAGACTGGCATCTTCATCTCGACACTCACTTCTCATATATTCATAAACATTGAGCAGATCCTCTCTCAACCTTCTCCTCTCCAGACTAAACAGCCCCTGGGACCTCAGCCTTTCTTCATAGCAGAGATGTTCAAGTCCCCCAGTCATCCTTGTAGCTCTCCACAGGAATCATTCCAGCAGATCCCTGTCTCCCCAAAACCGGACATAGTATTCCAGGTGTGGTCTCACCAGGGCATAGCAGAGGGAAATGAATTGTTCCCATAGAATGTAATATGCATTTTTCACTTGCTTGTGGTCTCTGTCTGCACAAAACAGAACCTCTGTGATGTGCTTACAGAAAAGACACATCATTAAAGTGTCCTTGTAAGTGGTAGTTGGGAATGAGTGTAAACAGGTTTTGACATGGATTTCCAACAGATTAACATGCAGGCATAAAAAGGGAAGGGAGAGAGTGAGGAAGGGAAGGCAGGCTGATATGATAGCCTTCACTGAGCCATGATTGCCTGTGAAACCAGAAGGGAGCTGACTTTAAATAAGAATGTCATGAATATTGCTAAAGCATTAAACAAATATCCAGCTGCTTGCCTTGTCTGCAGCCTCCATGGATGTACTGCCTGTAATGTGTGTCAGGTGAACCTTCCATGGAGTGGATCTGCTTTCAGAAAGCTCAGCAGGATGGGGTTATAGAATCATAGAATGGTTTAGGTTGGAAGGGTTCTCAAAGATAATCTGGTCCCAACCCCTTGGCCATAGGCAGGGACACCTCCCACGAGAACAGGTCACTCAAAAGGGAAATTATCCCTGTGTTGAGTAGCACTGAATGGACATTGATGTGTAGTTTTAACCTCTACTTGATGCTAGCAAATTCACTGTTACTACGTTACAAGAAAGCTGGGGACAGCCTTTGTGGCAGAGTCTGCTGTGACAGGACAAGAGGTGATGGTTTAAACTAAAAGAGGGAGATTTAAGCTGGAAAAAAGGAAGAAATGGTTTACACTGAGGATGGTGAGACAGAGGCCAAGGGAGCTGGGATGGTTTAGCCTGGAGAAGAGGAAGCTGAAGGGAAAATGCCCATGACAGAGAAGTTGGATTAGATGATCTCTAAGGTCTCTTTCAGCCTAAGCCATTCTATGACATCTTCTTGCTCTCTACAACTACCTGCAAAGAGGTTGGAGTGAGTAGGGGATTTGTCTCTTCTCTCAAGTAACAAGCAATAGGACAAGAGGAAATAGCCTCAGGTTGCACCAGGGGAGGTTTAAGTTGGACATTAGGAAAAATTTCTTTCCTGCAAGGCTGGTCAGGCATTGGAATTGGCTGCCCAGGGAGGTGGTGGAGTCATCATCCCTGGAAGAGCTAAAAAAATGTGTAGATGAGCCAGTTCAGAACAGGGCTTAGTGGTCGTGGTAGGATTGGGCTGATTGTTTGACTTGGCAATTGTAGAAGTCTTTTCCAACCTTAATGATTCTATGACTCCATGGCACTGGCCCAGAGAAGTGGTGGATGCCCTATCCCCCCCAGGTCAGGTTGGATGGGGCTCTGAGCAGCCTGCTCTAGCTGAAGATGTCCCTTCTTGCAAGTGGGCAGACTAAATGAGCTTTCAAAGTCCTTTCCAACCCAACCCATCCTATGATTCTATGAATGTATCCACCCCAATACCACAGAGTAGCAAAAGACAGGTTTTGAAGGGAAGATACATTGCAGTTGTGGGCTCTGTCAGCAGCACAGCCACCCCCCACCCCGTGTAACACAAACTCAAGGGTGTTCAGATCACCCAGACACATGCAGGAGGTTGGTGTTGGCAAACAGGTCAGAAATAGAACCCTTTCACCACTTCACTGCTGACTGCTTGGCACAAGTCAAGCCAAAGCACTCTGCAGCTAAAGTTACCCTTCCAGCAAGAAAAGCAAAGCAGGCTGGGGAATGCCTGGTAACCAACAGCCCCAGCAAGAAGGCAGCTAATTGCTGAACATTTTTTCAGATCTAAAAATAATCCAGAAAACAAGACAGCAGAGAGACAAACCCCACACAGCTACACAGAGAGAGCAGCAAAGCAACTTGCAGCAGTCATTAAGCATCTCTACATAGTGAGATCAGCTGGGTGAGTCCACAGGACAGGCAAGATCAGAGAATCATAGAATGGTAAGGTTGGAAGGGACTGCAAGGATCATCTAGTTCCAACTCCCTGCCATAGGCAGGGACACCTCCCACTAGCACAGGTCACTCAAGGCCTCCTCCAACCTGGCCTTGAACACCTCCAGGGACAACCTCCCTGGACAACCTATGCCAGTGTCTCACCACCCTCACTGCAAACAACTTTCTCCTAACATCCAGTTTCAATCTCCCCTCTGCCACTTCAAACCCATTGCCCCTTGTCCTGGCATTCCCAGACCTTGTCAATAGTCCCTCCCCAGCCTTCCTGTAGCCCCCTTCAGATCCTGCAAGGCCACTCCAAGGTCTCCTGGAAGCCTTCTCTTCTCCAGGCTGCAGAGCCCCAACTCTCTCAGCCTGTCCTCACAGCAGAGCTGCTGCAGCCCTCTCAGCATCTTGGTGGCCTCCTCTGGACCCGCTCCAACACTTCCATGTCCTTCCTGTGCTGGGGGCTCCAGAACTGCACACAGGACTGCAGGTGGGGTCTGAGGAGAGCAGAGCAAAGGGGCAGAATCCCCTCCCTTGCCCTGCTGCCCACACTGCTCTTGCTGCAGCCCAGCACACAGTTGCTGTCTGGGCTGCACTCACACTGCAGCCTCATCTTGAGCTTTTCATCATCCCAGACCCCAAGGTCCTTTTCCTCAGGGCTGCTCTTCAGCCATTCCCCACCCAGCCTGGAGTTGTGCTTGGATGATGAGCCTTTGTTCTCACAGCCTTCTTTTGGCCTCTTCCTCTTTCTTTATCACCTGGAATTTAAAATAGAACCAAGGGAGCAGGTAGCCCAGACATGGTAAAGGACACACACATTCTTCACCTTTATTGCCTTTGGGGCATCACACAGGGATCAATTTTAACCACCATATTGAGTCAGATGTCAAGATGTGCATGCCTGGGAAAGGGAAAGCTCCCTTCTGAAAAGGATGGTTTGGATTAGCTCTTTCATGCCACCTTTTGTCTTTCTGCAGTGGTGATACTGTAAGTGGAGGAAAAAAAGGCAACTGTGGTCTGCTGTGCTCAGGCAAGCAGGTAAAATTGGTGAGGGACTTTTCCAGTGGAGCAACTTAGTCTCACAACAACTAAGTCTCTGAACCAGGAAATTTATGGCCACTGCCTTGATAATATCCTGTTCTCTTGCTGGGCTGAGCTGGCCCTGGAAAATGCAGCTCAAGGCCAGGCACACCTCCAGCAACTTCAGGACTCATGGGGAATGCTTTGGAGAAGGCTCATGGCTGAGTTCAGCACCCTCTGAGCCCTTCTCAAAGGAGCAGACACACAGGCATTGTGAGGACAGTTGGGGCAGACAATGACCAATGGAAAAGCCACCAGGTTAGCACTCAGGGACACTGGGGAAGAAGTAGGAGGGAAGAAGTGTTCCTTGGAGAAGTGTTCACAGGGGACAGATGTGCAAGACACCAGTCTCCATTTTACCATTAAGCAGCCAGTCTTTGATGAGATGCTCCCCTGCAGACCCCTGGTTCTGCCTCATCACATCAGCTCATCTCCAACCTGGCTCTCAGGTGACACTGCTCACAGCTTCAGGAAAGGCACTGTTCCCACCAGCCTCCTGGTGTTCTGCCAGGGATCAGCACAGCTTCTGTGTCTTGTGCCTGACCTGACATGGAATCATAGAACCAACCACAGAACAGAAGGGATTGGAAGGGACCTCTAAAGAGCATAGAGTGGTTTGGGTTGGAAGGGACTTCTAAAGGTCATCCAGTCCAACCCCTTCTGCAGTCAGAAGAGACATCCTTACCTAGATCAGGTTGCCCAGAGACCTGCTGAGCCTCACCTTGAATATCTCCAGGGATGGGGCCTCAACCAGATCCCTGGGCAACCTGTTCCAGTGTTCTACCAGCCTCATGGTAAAGAACTTGCTCTTAAGATCAGGTAGTCCAATCTCACTGCTAACAGAGGTATGCCTAGCTCAGGTTGCACAGGAGCACACCCAGATAGGTATTGAAAGTTTTCAGAGAAGGAATCTCCCTCCATATGGAGGTGGAGGTCTTGTCAGCCTCTACAGTGGGACAGAAAAGATCAGTGATGCTCCTTCTGAGAGGGGAAGAGAAAAGCAGAGGCATTTCCTTCAACACCTCACCGTAGTGACTTGCTGATCATAAACTTTCCTCTTTCTGAATGTCTTAGCTTAGGTCTGCACTGCTATCTACCAGCACTGGCCACTGGATCCAGACCTCACACCTCAGCAGGAATTCCTGTGTGGGGATGACTGATTTACTGTTTACTTCAGAACACTTGGGCTGTGTACAACAACCATCAATCAAGGCACTCCCATTTTGGAGTTTCCTCACACCACCACCCCCCCAGGCTAGCAGCTCCTCACTGTCAGATCTAGCAGAACAATGCCATTCCCTGCCTTAATACCTCAGGTGCCTAACATGACTTCTCTCTAGCCTGGTTAACCTGCTAAAAGCCTATTTTCATTTGCCACAAGCACTCTTAAAGGGGGAAAAAAATAATCTCATTGTTGAAAGAGTACAGTGCAGGTATTTAAAGAGGCAGCTTCTGACTGCTGGTCCTTTCTCCTGCTGACATGAAGATGAACTTCCTTTGGTAGCTGACTCATTGCCCTGGGCTATCACTCTAATTTCTTTGACTTCTGAGGAGCAGATGCTCTAAATCTGTCAATATGAAGCACAAAAGGATCTTATTAATGGTCCAACCACTGTGTTTTTCATGGCTAGTGCTATCAATCTTGCCTCACACAAGTGCATTATTGCCAGCAATTGTTTACATATGCTTGCAGCTCCCATTCAGTGCTTTACACCACCCCACTTCATGCTACTGCCTCATATCCAGGGGTCTTTATGCTACATACATCACATTTATATAGCTTGAGTGAGCTTGAGGCTCACTTTCTTTGTAAGGTTCCAAGCTGCAAGGTGCTTTTATGTTTTCCGTCGTCTATTGGTGTGCCTTGAATTATTCACTCAATTTCTGAGAAGCAGCATTAAGAATGTAATCTTCTGTTCATAAATCCATTGGAAGACTCTTAATAATGTAAGCCTTAGTGGAACATCCCAGCATCATAAAGGAAGGAGTAAGCATTTCCTTAGGGTTTCAGATGGAGCCCTTTCCTTTGATGGAGCTAAAGACATCCTTTAGAAAAAAAACAAACAACAACCAATGACAAAAAAAAAAACAACCCACATTT
Source organism: Ramphastos sulfuratus (assembly GCA_013399055.1). Lineage (NCBI taxonomy): Eukaryota > Metazoa > Chordata > Aves > Piciformes > Ramphastidae > Ramphastos > Ramphastos sulfuratus. The sequence goes on along the minus strand of WBNM01013114.1, from coordinate 26,298 downwards.
AGCTTTTGAGAATCTCACCCATTCTTTCCTTCTTTCTTCTTGCAATGAATGCTCAGCTGCCCTGTCACTACAGGAAGGTCCATAAAGCTCACAGAACACACAAAAGCCAAATTCAGGACCATTTATGTTCATCAGCTAACACTAATGCACTCCCTGATCCCGCTGCAAAGAGGTTTTGTTTCCATGGGCTTCTTTCTCCTGAAGACAACCCAGAAGCTTTCATTTCAGGAGCAAAACATCACCTTATAAACACTCAGATGAAATCAACCACACCAAAACTTGCATTCATGTCCAGAAATGACAATTGCTGGAAATGTTTGTACTGCCTCCTCCAGAACTGGTGGCACTGGCACCTGTGTGACTGCAGCCCCCATGACCCACATGAATGTGATGAACCTGAGCTCCCAAGGCAGGGCATAGGTTTGGTTTTGGAACCTCTCTGCACAGGTCTGGTTTTGGAAGTGAAAATCTAAGCAGGGCATTAAAAGTGTCTGGATGATTCTTCTTTATCACTTCCAGAGAAGAGCAGGAACAAGTGGGATCAGCATCTTGAGGAGAGCAAGTGCCATCTGTGAGGACAGGCACTTGGAGCAGTAAGAAAGTCCTCAGAGCTGAGGTCAGCACCTGTGACTTCAGACAGGGTCTTGTTTCTGAGAGCCTTGAGGTAGGAAAATGAAGACTCAGCTGCTGACTCTTTCTCTGTGCAGGACAAAGCACTTCGTGTCCTGCACTTTAAGTCCAGAGGAGGTCCATGAAAATGATGAGGGGGTTGGAGCAGCTCTGCTGCAAAGACAGGCTGAGGGAGCTGGGGGTGTTCAGTGTGGAAAAGAAGAGGCTCCAAGGAGACTTAATAGCAGCCTGCCAGTACCTGAAGTGGGCTACAAAAGAGACTGCAAAGGCCTGTAGGAATAGGACAAGTGGCAATGGCTTCAAACTAGAGAGGAGCAGATTCAGGTTGGATGTTAGGAACAGGTTCTTTAGCATGAGGGTGCAGGAACACTGGAACAGGTGGCCCCAGGAGGTGGTAGGGATCCCATCCCTGGAGATGCTCGAGGCTCAACAGAGCTCTGGGTAACCTGATCTAGTTGAGGATGTCTCTGCTGACTGCAGAGGAGCTAGGACTGGATGAGCTTTGGAGGTCCCTTCCAATTCAGACCATTCTATGATTCCATAATCCTATGTCTTCAGATCCCTGTTTCCTTGCACCAAATTTTATGTGCTACTTCTAATCCAATAGCAAACCCCTTGTGGGTCAGCACAGGAGTTAATTTTGATCTGTGATCTGTGTTTACAGAACTATTTGCTTTCCCAAAATACATTTCAGATAATATCTAAACACCAGCAGGCAAAAGCAGTAGAAGATGCTAATACTGTGGTTCTGATTTGGGTTTATGCAGCAGCTCCACAGCTGTTCCTTTTAATGCTGTCCCTGAAGTGATGATAATTTCTCACAAGTATTTGGAAATTTTGGACATCACAGAATCACAGCATGGCAGGGGTTGGAAGGGACCTCAAAAGATCATCCAGTCCAATTCCCCTGCCAGAGCAGGATCACCTAGAGTAGGTCACACAGGAACACCTCCAGGCAGATGTTGAATGTCTCCAGAGAAAGAAACTCCACAATCTCTCTGGTGGATTAGGAAAATTAAGCTCAGCATACACTGAACATCTCGAGGTCTCGGTGCAATGGCATTTTAGAATCATAGAATGGTAAGGTTGGANTCCAGGCTGCAGAGCCCCAACTCTCTCAGCCTGTCCTCACAGCAGAGCTGCTGCAGCCCTCTCAGTATCTTCGTGGCCCTTCTCTGGACCTGCTCCAACACTTCCATGTCCTTCCTGTGCTGGGGGCTCCAGAACTGCACACAGGACTGCAGCTGGGGTCTGAGGAGAGCAGAGCAAAGGGGCACAATCCCCTCCTTTGCCCTGCTGGCCATTTTGAACCCTCTACAGCATGTTTACCCTGATCTGACTATTTTCTGGCTACAATCTCTGCTGTATTTATTTAAATACCATAAACACCTCTGGACCAGAGCTCTCTGAACTTGTTTGCTGTCACAGGATGTATCCAATTCAGGGTATTATTTTCAGATGATGACTTAAAGTGGGAATCTGCATCTTCATGGACCACTAACACTACTCCCATAATAACATCATCCCCTTTAGGAAATTGCTAATGCAGAAAGAGTATGTTGGCAGCTGCTATATAAAGCTAAAATTCAGGTGACAGTTAATAACTTATCTATTGAAGGTACAAAACTGTCCTCAGGAAAAAAAAAAAAAAAAAAAAGAAATAATTGCTTCAATTAAAAAGCAAAAATCAACTTTATTCTTCTAACAGCTATGGAAGTGTTTGGATTTATTTTTTTATTATTGGCAGGCTGCTGCTCCTCAAATAAAACTCATAATTGTTGGGGAAAAGTTTACCTGTGATTCATAAGCTGTAGAGAGATGTTTTTCCTCATTCTTTTTTTTCCCCCTTTTCCTGCTGTTTTTAATGGCCTCTGTAGAAATCTTTCAAACAGAAATCTGTATTACTTTCTTTCCATTTTTTTCCCCTCTTTTTCCTTGCCACAAATGCATTTTCCCCCTGTATTTCCATGCTGAAATTAGTACAGTTCTATTTTTGTCCTTCCTTATCTGTACATTAACAATGGACTCTGCCTTGCTCAGAATTGGCTTCCATTGTAGGGAGAGTCATAAAGACCTTCCAGCTCTCATTACACAGAATCACAGAACTTCAGAGGTTGGAAGGGATCAGCTCATGTTTGGAAGGGCTTTAAGGTAGCTACTTATGACTTCAGTCCTCTAGCTCTAAAATCAGTGAAAACTCCATGGGTGAGCTGTGTGAGGACCACACTAGGTCCATGATGCTACTCTGGAGTTGGTGGAAGGGGGCAGCTCTGTGTGTGGTTGTGGGAGACACATCTCAAAAGCTGAAGTCATTACCATAGACTCAGAGAATGGTTTAGGTTGGAAGGGACCTCAAAGCTCAGCCAGTTCCAAGCCCTCACCATAGGCAGGGACACCTCCCACTAGTACAGGTCACTCAAGGACTTATCCAACCTGGACATGAACCCCTCCAGGGAGGTTGTGGAGCACAGAATCACAGAATGTGATCAAAGATCCCGTTCTGTGCTTCTGTGCTCCACAACCTCCCTGGGCAACCTGTGCCAGTGTCTCACCACCCTCACTGCAAACAACTTCCTCCTAACATCCACTTTCAATCTCCCCTCTGCCACTTCAAACCCATTCCTCCTCATCCTGTCACTGCAAGCCCTTGTCAATAGTCCCTCCCCAGCCTTCCTGTAGCCCCCTTCAGATCCTGGAAGGCCACTCCAAGGTCTCCTGGAAGCCTTCTCTTCTCCAGGCTGCAGAGCCCCAACTCTCTCAGCCTGTCCTCATAGCAGAGCTGCTGCAGCCCTCTGAGCATCTCTGGACTGGCTCCAACAGTTCCATGTCCTTCTCGTGTTGGGGGAATGGTTTGGGTTGGAAGGGACCTTTCAAGGTCACCTAGTCCTAGTCAGCAGGGACATCAGGTTGGTTTCAACTAAATCAAGTTGCTAAATTACGATGCTGATGGCAGTCAGCTTCACGAGGGGGCTGTTTGATGGTGCAGAAGTACTGAACACTTCTGTAACACTGTGCTTTAGGATGTCCAGCTGCTCTCTGTCCTGGAGGAAGGAGTTATTTGTCATTCATGTCCCTGGAATGACAATCATGATTTGAGGCAAGACCTTAGATAAGACAGACTACATTTGATGTGGTAATTCTTGTCCTATGGCATTAACTCCTAAGTGCCTAGAGTTGTGTTTTCTCTGGATACTTGGAATTTTATCCAGCTTGGAAAGTCTGTCTCCTCCACAAGCTTCCCTGGGAAAGAAAGCTGCCACTTGTCCCTAGATCACACAGTTGGACTCATGGAGGATCACACCAGAAAATAGAATACCACACTGAAAGGGACCAGAGGCTGCTGCTGGTCTCTTCTCACAGGTAAATAATGATAGAACAAGAGGGAATGGCCTCAAGCTGTGACTGGATAGGTTTAAACTGGATATCAGGAAACATTTTTTTTTCACAGCAAGAGTGGTCAGGTGCTGGCATGGGCTGCCCAGGGAGGTGGTGGAGTAATGTGGCAGTTTGAGGGGTTCTAGGCCTCCCTTAACAAAGTTCTGTCCCAGGTAGCTTGTAGCCTCAAGCTGGGACAAGTGACCAACCCTGGATGGGTTTAAAAGTCATTTAGAGGTGGTGCTTGGGGATATGGTTTAAGGGTGAACTTTAAGTAAGTAGGGTTATCAGGTGGACTTAATGATCCTGGGGGTCTTTTCCAACTGGAATGCTTCTGTGATTCTGTGTCCAAGCTTTCTTGAATGAAGCATGGTCAGCAAGATGAGCCAGTACCCTGTCCAGCTGGGTCCTTGGTGTCCAACCATGCAGAGGTCCTTTGGAATTAGTGCTGCTGTTTGAAGCTAGAAGGCTTCAATCTTGAGGACTAAAGTGCAGACTCATTCTCTGCATGCCAAAAGATGTTCTCAATGGAACATAGCATCTACTCTGCCCTGGTGGGACCACACCTGGAATACTGAGTCCAGTTTTGGTCTCCCCAGTTCAGGAGAGACAAGGACCTGCTGGAGAGAGTCCAGTAGAGAGCCATGAGAATGATTCGGGGACTTAAGTATCTCCGCTATGAAGAGAGATTTAGAAATCTGGGGCTGTTGAGTCTAGAGAAGAGAAGACTGAGAGGAGATCTGATCAATGTGTACAAATATCTGAGGGTTGGGAGTCAGTGGCTGGGGCCAATCTCTCTTTGCTGGTCAGCAGCAATAAGCCAAGGAGCAACAGCTACAAATTGCAACAGAGAAGGTTTCAGCTCAGCATGAGGAGAAATTTCTTTGCAGTGAGGGTGACAGAGCCCTGGAGCAGGCTGCCCAGAGAGGTTGTGGAGTCTCCTTCTCTGGAGACTTTCAAAACCTGCTTGGATGTATTCCTGTGTGAACTACCCTATGGGAACCTGCCTTGGAAGGGAGGCTGAACTGGATGATCTCTGGAGGTCCCTTCCAACCACCAAAGTTCTGTGATATCAGAAAACACAAATGCCTGTGCCTAGTCTCACCTAGCTTTGGAAGAAGAATCACTGCACCATGGTTGATGAGGCAACTGGCTGATGAGCATTCTTTCATCCCAACTTCAAATTTCACACACACATAGAATGGTTTAGGTTGGAAGAGACTTCCAAAGGTCATCTTGTCCAACTCTCTCTGCAGTAGGAAAGGGCATCCTCAACCAGATCAGGCTGCCCATGGCCAAACAGCAACATGAGGAGAGGATGAAAGAGCTGGGGGTGTGCAGCTTGCAGAAGAGGAGGCTCAGGGCAGACCTCATTGCTCTCTGCAGCTACCTGAAGGGAGGTTGTAGCCAGCTGGAGTTGGGCTCTGCTGCCAGGCACCCAGGGACAGAACAAGGGGACACAGTCTCAAGCTGTGCCAGGGGAGGTCTGGGCTGGATGTTAGGAGGAAGTTGTTGGCAGAGAGAGTGATTGGCATTGGAATGGGCTGCCCAGGGAGGTGCTGGAGTGCCCATCCCTGGAGGTGTTGAAGCCAATCCTGGCTGGGGCACTGAGTGCCATGGTCTGGTTGCTTGGCTAGGGCTGGGTGCTAGGTTGGGCTGAACGAGCTTGGAGCTCTCTTCTAACCTGGGTGATTCTATGATTCTATGTGAATCCCAGCTGTGCACAAACTTCTAGTTCTCAGGAGTCATACCTGAGGAAGTGTTTGAGCTCTCAGTGCCCACAGCCATCTTTGTTAGACCTTTGAAAGGCAGCAGGGAGGGCAGGATGCTGGATGTTCATCAGGTGATGGATGATTAATGGGCCTCAGCACACAAGGAAATTTGTATCTCTTCTTCACATGCTAATCACATGGCATTTATAAATGTCACCACCTTATCGTGGCAACACACTCTGAATTTTGTGGGGCTTTAATGGCTTTTATTTGTAACAGTTTTAAGGTGCATATCAGCCCCCTTGCATCATTTGAAGCAACGATTTAGGAGTGAGGTGAGTTTTGTCTTTTAATTTCTGAAGCAATTAGCTGATTGCATTTTAAAACTTGGCTTTAAAAAAAAAAAAAGAAAAAGTGGAAAGAAAATTCACTGCAGATAATGAAATTGGTATTAATGTGTTTCTTTAACTACTATAACACAGCAGTGGGTGTCACCTTGGAATCTTAATAACAAAAAAAAAAACCTCCATAATTTATAATTATTAAACTGAGAAGCTTCAGGGGTTTCCTGTTCTTGCTTCCCTATTTTTTTTAATGTTAATTTTTTTTTTCTTTGTAACCTAAGGCCTTAATTTAGGGTTATAAATTACAGTTTTAGCATTTCAGAACTGCATTATTTTAATTTGGGAATCCTGAATTTCACGATTTTGGTCATT
>WBNM01013114.1:6088-19837 GCA_013399055.1 Ramphastos sulfuratus | reverse complement strand
AAAAAAAAAAAAAAAAAGGTGCTTTATTACCAAATGTGATTAGGAAATGTGAGCCTCAAGGGATTTTTTTTTTTTTTTAAAGGTGCAGGAATTAGGGTTCGAGGAGACCTTATAGCAGCTTTCCAGGATCTCAAGGGGGCCTACAGGAAGGCTGGGGAGGGACTGTTGACAAGGTCTTGTAATGCCAGGACAAGGGGCAATGGGTTTGAACTGGCAAAGGGGAGATTTAGACTGGATGTTAGGAGGAAGTTGTTTGCACTGAGGGTGGTGAGACACTGGCACAGGTTGCCCAGGGAGGTTGTGGCTGCTCCCTCCCTGGAGGTGTTGAAGGCCAGGTTGGAGGAGGGCTTGTGGGAGGGGTCCCTGACTATGGCAGGGGCTTGGAACTGGATGCGCTTTGAGATCCCTTCCAACCTAAACCATTCTATGATCCTTGCCAGGTACCTCACTAGAGTGGTCAAAAATTGGCTCAGTTTGGAGCAAACAGCCTTGCAGCTGTGAAGAGCTGAAACAAGCACTGGATCATGGTGGAAAAACACTGAGTCTTGCTTCAGCATCTTCTTTGCCCCCTTGCAGGACATCACTCTCCAAGGCCTTCCATTCACCACCTTTCCAAAATCACTTCAGCTTTGTCTAAAAAAATTATTCTCCTCTGTATCCCATCTGCCTTGTCACACATCCCTGGCTTTGGAAATATTTAGAGGTCACACAAAGTTCTCAACCAGTTGCAAATTACTTCTTTTTTTTTTTTTTTTCCCTTCTCATTGCATCACCTCAAAATTGATGCATTTGATCCATTGTCCTAAAGGAATCACTCAGGAGGCTGGTGATGGCTTTAAAAAATAATAAAAAAAAAAAAAAGGCAGGGAAATTTCTTCAAAGCACTTTCTAAGCTGGATTGCTGCATGTTATCACTGAGATACCAGATAAATTCAAAGGGCTTCACCAAGAGCCATCACCTTGTAAAGATGGTCTTGGTATTTTAATTAAAGGTCAGGCAAAACTACAGTGTACACCTCAGAGAGGTTTTGCAGCAGTCACTTAAAGCAGAGTCACTTAATGAAATCTTCTATGTGTTAGTCAAACAATGCCCAAACCTTTCCTGAGATCTACTCAAGCTGCAGCCTCAATAAGGATGCCTCTGCCAAAATCTAGGCTGCCAGTTCAGCATCCAGAAATCACAGCCTGACCCTACCTTTGCTGTATCCCATATAGGTCTGGGGTATCCATATAGGTCTGGGGTATCCCTATCGGTCTGGGGTATCCCTATAGGTCTGGAGTATCCCTACAGATCTGGGGTATCCCTATAGTTCTGGAGTATCCCTATAGGCCTTGAGTATCCCTATAGGTCTGGGGTATCCCTATCGGTCTGGGGTACCCCTATAGTTCTGGAGTATCCCTATAGATCTGGGGTATCCCTATAGTTCTGAAGTATCCCTATAGGCCTTGAGTATCCCTATAGGCCTTGGGTATCCCTATAGGTCTGGAGTATCCATGTAGGTCTGAGGTATCTCTATAGGTCTGGGGTATCCCTATATGTCTTGAGTATCCCTACAGGTCTGGGGTATCCCTATATGTCTTGAGTATCCCTACAGGTCTGGGGTATCCCTATATGTCTTGAGTATCCCTATAGGTCTGGGGTATCCCTATATGTCTTGAGTATCCCTACAGGTCTGGGGTATCCCTATATGTCTTGAGTATCCCTACAGGTCTGGGGTATCCCTGTATTTTTGGAGTATCCCTCTATGTCTGAGGTATCTCTATAGGTCTAGGGTATGCCTCTAGGCCTGGGGTATCCCTCCAGGTCTGGTTTTCTCCTGCACGCCTGGTTTACCCCTGTGTGCCCTGATTGATCCTTATATGCCTGCTTTATCCCTTTAAACAGGTATGGAGGTGCTGCAGGGCTTTGTACCACTTCACTTACTCCCTGGAGTAAGCAATGGGTAGCATGTGGTGCATATGTTAGATTTGGACCCCTCCAGAACACAATGGCAGGGCAGAACATTGCAAATGTGTCAAGGCTGGTGCCAGTTTTGCCTTCTGCTTGGCTTTTTTTTTTTTTTTTATTTTTGCAGGCTTGCATGACAACCTTCACAGTAATTAAAAATAGTTTGGTCTTAATTAATATTACGGTGCCAAATTCTGTAGTGGTGCTCTGGGATGAGTCTCCCAGTTGTCAATCAGGGACACTGTTGTACAGCAACGTGTTTCTGAAGGCTTCTGAAAGGCTTTATTCCAAGTGGCAGCTTTGCTATTGCAAGTGATCTTAAAAACCTCTTCTCTTGACAGTTTGAGTTTTGGGGGGTTGGTTTGGTTTTTTTGTTTGGGTTTTTTTTTTTTTTTTGTGGTGTTTGTTTTTGGTTTGTGTTTTTTCTTGGCAGGTTTATGAAGTAGTTTAGACTATTTGCTAAGGAGAATATCTCTGGATTTTAAACTGAGGTCTTTGATTTCTGACTCTTCTACCTTTGGCCTTATTCATGGAGTTATTTGGGGGGGTGGGGGGAAATGAATCAAGCAGGTGACTTGGTTTGCTTATTCATTCAGTGGTGAGTTACCATGTGGGTGATCCTTTTCTTTGGTCCTTCATACTGGTCTGAGCTACAGCAGAACTAATTCTGGGCAGGGTTGGGACTTCCCAGCTCAAGCTCTGCTCAGGGAGGCCCTTGCTGAAGTCCAGGGCAGCTTGGCACAGCCAGGGGCTGCTGCTAGCAGGGAGAAGCTGATGGGCAGAGCTCCTGCCAAGGGCTGGGCTGCACAAAGGCTCTGTTTGAGACTTGCTCCTGGGCATACTAAGGGAATTGCCACACCTTGTGGCCCACCCTAGGGGTGACATCTGTTGGGAAGGAGCTGCCAGGATGGGTGAGCCTCAAGTGCCCACCAAGGAACTGCAGCCCATGGAGGGCATCTTCAGGATCCAGCTGAGGGATCCCCAGGGTCAAGCCTCTTCTTCCCTGGTCAGTGTCCCAGGAAGACTCTGTCCTTTCTGCCTTCCATCCTGATCCATGTGTTCCTGAATCCAGTTCCAGAATCCAGCTCCTGAATCCAGTTCCCTTCTGCTGCTGAGTTTAGTGTGGGACCTGTCCAGTGCCCATCTCCAGCATCAGTGATGCCAATGGTACCATCACTGCCATCAGGGGTTGGGTTGGCTCTTGGTTTGTGTCTCTGTGTCTCTATCCCATGGCATTATTCTTCCTTCCACCCCAGCTGGTTTAGTTTCTTTCCCGCTCCATCAGTCTCTCTCCCTTCTTCCTTTCCTTTCCCTTTGGGAAGGGTGAGGAGTTCATGGAGCATGTCTGTCACTTGTCTGGTGGCCTGCCCAGCCCTGAGGCTTGACACACTGGTGAGGATGCTGCACGCTCTGAGGGGTTATGATGATGTATTCCACTCATGTTCCTTTTGAAAAATTCGGAAGCATTTTCAGCGTTGATTTCCCTCAAGAGTTATTACACCCCACACAGATTGGCAGCACCGTGCCAGAGTGCCAGGATTTATGAGGTGACCTTGGAGACACAGGCACTCCCAAATTGAAAACACTTGGTGCTAAACTTGAAATATATTTAGTTTGGATTACTGAGCAGCTTCCACCATTGTATAAATCAGAATGAGATTACACAAATAACACCTAACATTTATATAACATTTCCTAACACGAGGGAATTCTTTTATGCGCAGCTCAAACACAACACTCCTGCCTCCTCCAGACTCTGTTTCGCTGTTGGGTCCAACCTTAAACCTTCAGCAGGACTCAGGAAAGGCAGCACTTGGCCTCTCCTCTATTTGCCATAAGCAGTGGATGATGATTTGGGCCATTCTCCATCAGGATGCTTTCAGCTGTCTTCAGTTTTGGGGCCCTCGCTACAAGAGATATTGTGGTGCCGGAGCAGGTCCAAAGAAGGGCAGCAAAGCTGAGGAAGGGTCTGGAAAAGAAGTCTTTTGAGGAGGAACTGGGGGGGGGTTTATTAGTCTGGAGAAAAGAAGGCTGAAGGGAGACTTTCTGGCTCTTCCACAACTCCTTGAAAGGAGGTTGGAGTGAGGTGGGTGTTATTTTCCCAAGCAACAAGTGATAGGACAAGAGGAAACAGCCTCAAGCTGCACCAGGGGAGGTTTAGGTTGGATATTAGGATTATCTTCCTCCCCCAAAATGCTTGTCAAGTGCTTCTACAGGGAACTGGTGGAATCATCCTCCCTGGAGGGGTTTCAAAGCTGTGTAGATGTGGTACCGAGGGATGTGGTTTAGTGGTGGCCTGGCAGTGCTGGGCTAAGGGTTGGCTTTGGTGATGTTAAAGGTCTTTTCCAGCCCAAACAAGTCCATGACTCTATATGTGAGCTCAGCATTCCTAAAGCACCGTGCACAGCAACGCCCAGCAGCTGCTCAGGATTGGGCCAGCCAAAGCTCTCTCCAGCTGCTGGAGACACCCTGGAGCATTTCTTTACTGCTGCGTATAGTCCTGCCCGTGCCCTTTGGATCCACACAGACAAGTCCTGTGTGGGATCCCAGAATGCCACCTTCTTGAGCTGCTCAGGGAGCTTCCTAACCAGCTTTAGGTGCTGATAAAGAGGTGCTGATAGATGGAAAGGAAGACTCCTGAGCGAAGGCACGCGGAGGGTGAAGCCGTAAGCGGCAATAACGGCGACTCCAACCTGCGCCTGACGTTAATTGTCATTCAGTTTATATCGACGTGCAGTTTATTAAACCATAAAGCAAAGGCAGCAAGCACCAAGAGCAGCTCTAGAGATAATTAAACATAATAAGGGTTTCACTTAATCCCTCAAACCCCACGGGAGGCACAGTTAAGACTGAATACCCTCTTTGCACTGAGTCACGTTTTGCACGACCATTTAAGAGCGTTTCCCACTCCAAGATCTCAGGACAGGCAGAAAGGTAGGTCCCACCTTCACTTCTGGAGGCATTTTAATTCTTTTCTTTGCACCTTTAAATCATCCTTCTTATTAAGCCTGAACTCTGACTTTACAAGCAGTTCCTGGCTGATTATTTGCATTGCGGTAGCAAGCAGAGAACCTCCTGAGGGATCCTAAGACAGGTCTCAAAGCAGGACAGCAGATGGGCAGATTGGTGGCCAGGAGGGCTGGAAGGCAGCAGGGATGGGACTTGTGTGCTCTCAACTCTCCAGCTTGTGTCATCTCCCTGCACAAGACAGTCATTTCTTGGATGAGGAGGGTCAGAAAGGGGGTGAAAGGAGAGGGTGGATTGCTTGTGTGGAGTGAGAGACTGGCAGAGCAGAAGGATGAAGGAGCTTTGGAAAACAGTTATGGCAAATCTGAGTTTAATGGTGAAGGCAAAGAGGAAGAAAAAATAACAAATCCCCTGAGTTGTAATTTAGGATCCTCAGGTCTCTTGTTAATGGGAATGGGACTGGTTGAGGATGGGAAAACAGTGGGGGGAAAAAAAATCAGGGTCCCCAGAAACAATGCTGTGGGATGTGGGGAGCAGAGGAGGTGCCCCAGGATGTGGGAAGCAGAGGGGCTGCCCTGGGATGCAGGAAGCAGATCAGTCTGGATTTTGAGGAGGTTGTTCTGTATCCATTAGGAAGAACCACACTGGAGCTGAAAGGTCAGTGAAAAAGGAGGAAAATTGGGGTTAAAAAAAAAAAGAAAGTTGGGAGGGGAAAAACTGGAGGGGGAGGAGGAGAGAAAAAAGAGTGGAGAACAAGACAAACCAGAGGTGGGAGGGACGAAAAAAATGAGGGAAAAGTGTAAAAGTGGAGAAAAAGGAGAGGGGGAAGGAGGAAAAAGGTGAAAAGAGGGAAAAGGAGGGGAAAAAGGAAAGAGGATAGGGGGGGAGAGAGAGGAGGATAAGCGGGGAAGAAGGAGGAAAACCAGGAGAGGGAAGGTGAGAAAAGGAGGAAAAGGGAGGAAAACCAGAGGGGAAAGGCGGGAAGAAGTGAACAAATGGCAGAAAAGGGAGAATAAAGGAGCATAAACGCGGGGGAAAGGGCGGAGAAAGAGAGGGAAAGGAGGGAAAAGGGGAATAAAGAAAGGGGGAAAAAAGGAAAAGGGAAATTATCCGCCAGGTTCGGGACTGAGCCGCCGTAGCAAAGCCCGGGGGAGGGATCGTTGTACCGGGGCGGGCGAACGCCTGTGCCACAAGCGGCTCTCCCCGGCTGCGGAGCAGGAGAAGGGTTAAGGGCAGCCGCGCTGCCGCGGCTCCTCCGCCCGCCCCCCGCGCACGGCGCAGGTTTGGGAGGTGGGGTTTGGCTCGGCGCTCGCCCGGTTCCCCGGCCGCTTGATGCTCAATGCTGCGGCCGCGGGGCTGCTGCGGGACTTGCGCACCTCGGGGCTACCGCGCACGGCGCAGCACGGCCCGGGAGGGCAGGCAGAGCCCGCCGAGCTCCGGTATGTCCCCCCGCCCCTGTGCCCAGGTAAGAGCGGCTTCGCAGCGGGAGGAGGGAGGCGGGTTTGAAAAGATTAAACTGGGAATAAATCAGGCTTGAAAACGGTTGCGGTGATGAGGGAAGGAAAAGAGCGGCTGGGCTGCGCGGGGTGCGGAGCTCACCGCGAAGGGAAATGCTGAAAGAGGTGCTGATCTCCCCGCGAAGCGAGATGCCGAAAGGGATGCGGAGCTCGGTGTGCGGAGCTCCCGGGGAAGGGAGATGCTGGTAGGGGTGCGGAGAGCAGGATGAGGAGCTCCCTACAAAGCGAGATGCTGAAAAGGGGTGCGGAGATCGGGGTGCGGAACTCGCCAAGAAGGGAGATGCTGGAAGGGGTGCGGAGTACAGGGTGCGCAGCTGCCAGAGAAGAGAGATGCTGAACGGGATGAGGAGCCCGGAGGTGCGGTTCCCCGCGGTGCCCCGCGGAGCGCAGCGCGGTTTCTGCGGCTCCTCGCTGGGTACCGGGTTGGGCTCCCCGACTAAATCAGGGCGGAACGGAGCCAAGGATAGGGCACGGAAAGAGGGGAAAGAGAGCGGTGGAGAGCTCAGGGCTGTGCCTGTATCTGCGGGCAGAGGGATGCTCCCTCCCAGGCTGGCAGAAACGCATGCAGAACTTTTTGCTTGATCCAGTCGGCGTCGCCTCGCTCGAGTTTTGTTTTGTTTTTTTTTTTTGCTCTCCCCAGGCTGATGTTGCTGCCGTGTCGTGAGCAACATAACGCAGCGTGTTGTTTTATTTATCCCAGACAGGAGTGACTTGCTCTCTAAACTACAAATTAAGCGATGCTGCTTGCATAACAAGTGGAAATAGTTGGTATCTTACATACTAATTATCCATCACCTTTTAAACGAAGCCAAAGCGGGGTGGTTTGTCGGGTTGTGAGTTTGGGGATTTTTTGCGAGGAGGGTTCAGTGAAACAGTCTAAGAGGTCTTGCAGCATCGTATTTATTTTCCCCTTGCTGGATTAGTGTGGGCAAAAGATTAAGAGCCAGCATGTTGATTAGGCATCCTGAGGTGCAGGGAAGAAGGGGAGTGCTTGGCTTACGGGAAGAAGTCGGGTTTTACGTTTGTGCTTGCACATCCATCCTCCTGTTTACATGGTTCGGTTCAGGACCCGCATCCCAGCCGATAAATCATCCACATGAGAACAGAGACTGGTTTAAGCCTCCCATTCAAATGGCCACACTCCTCGTAAGATCCCTTCCGACACGGCATCCTCCCAGCTCCCTCTCGACGTGTCTGGATAGCCTCCCACCAGCTGCCCTCAGGTTGGGATAGCACAGCCTGTGGCACGTCCCAGCAACATCGTAGCTCTCGGAGCTCCCTTCCCTGTTTTGTGTCTCTTCCTCCCGGCCAGCAGCTCCGTCCGAAGGGTGCATGTGGAGCTCCAGCCCAGGCTCCCACGCACCCAGACTCCCCATGCTGCTGGTGTGGAGTGTGGAAAGCAGGGTGATGGTGCTCTGCACTTGGGACCAGCTTGGTGGACACTTCAGAAGCCTGTTTTGCTGCTTTCCCGACCAGGACACTGATTTTTTCCTCTTTTCTGAACCTGAGGATGTTGCATTTTTACCCTGCATTTCTAAGTCCCTGAAAACTGCTTAAATGGCTCTTGAATAATCCTTCAAAGTCACCTCCCCTCTTTAATCTAATACCAAAAGGACTTACTTTACACGGCTAATCCCTCTTTTACTTGCTGTACAGCCTCATTCTGAGGTGTGCACACTGCTAATTTCCCCCAAGCAGGCTGCTTTAGACAATGGCTTCTGCCGGCGTGCAGCAACCTCTCCCTCCTGTGCCGAACTCTGGGCAGAGCTGAGTACATCTGACAAGATCTTTGCTTGATTCCAGGAGGTGTTTCATCAGATCCCATCAAATGAACCAACACTTCTGCAGAAAGCCCTACCAAAAAGGCTTTGGTTTGCCTCTATTTGTAAATACCACCCACGAGGAGACTCAGGAAGGTCTCCTGCTCCATGTGCCCGTGTCTTAGCTAGCTTGGAGGCAGCGCTTGGGTGGTGAGGACCGGAGTGAAGCAGGGTGTGCCTGCAGATAGTTGAACAATCCTGCCAAAACTCTGGCGACTTGGAAATCTTCCTGTCCTTATCTTCTGCTGTGGAGTTGAGCTCTCTTCCAGCCCATCTAGTCTTCCCAGAATTTGAAGCTTGTGCTGTTCTCGATGATGACAAAACAGATGTTTTGCATGTGAATGACAGCAGAAGAGAAGCTTACCTTTGTAAGAAGCCTCCCTTCTCCTTTAGCATATAAACGGTAATCATGGTGACATGATCTTACCTTCAAACCCCAACTTTACATGCACTAGCAGTGATGTCCAGAGCTCCTTAGCCTCTCACCTGAGATCACCAAGAGTGTCTAACGAGGTCTAAGCTTGCTCACAGTCTGGGTGGTAGGAGGGGGCAAATGGCAGCGTGTCCTCCTATTTATGCCATGATAACACCTTTTGCCGTGGTGTGGCACAAGCCCTCTTGGATGGATGGTCTCTGAGACCACAGCCGTCCTGCCCTGGTGCTACCTTAGTTGCATTTCCAGGGTTAATCCTTCTGTTGCTTGCTTCCCGAGTGCTGATTTTACAACTGTCGGCCGAAGGGTGTTTATTCTAGCGGGGGAAACCAGCAGCACTGCGAGACAGCTGCTGAGAGAGCCCACCTTGATTCCCAAACTTGCACCTCCGGATGTGTGAAAGTGTTTCTCCTTGCTAGCCAGGTCTTTATGTTCACTGAGACTACCATTGCTTTGCTTTAAAATACACTCCCGTGTTACCCCGTAAGGGACAGCTAAGGAAACAGGTCTTGGCTCCTGCACAATTTCTACTACAGGTATGAACTTCAGAATGATTTTGTAGACATTCTAGTGCCGTGTAACTTGTTCCCCTTAGCCTGGGGGAGTTGGTTTTGTTTGTGTAATTAACTTGATTTAAAAAGAAAAAAAAAATCAGAGGTAAAGGTGAGGCAGAGTTGAAGGAAGGATATTAACCATGAGACAGTTAGATCATACCCTTTTTATTTTCTTTGATGGTCTTTTTGAATTGCATTTGGTGAAGCGTGATGGAGGTGTCAGCCTCTGGTTTCCATGAGGGACTATGGATAGGCAAAGCCCTGGCACCATGCAGGTATCTCTCCTGGGTTATAGGAGATACAGGAGAAGATGCTATTGCTTAAAAATACTCTGCTGCCTTTGAAAGTTCATAAATCATCACAAGTCTATTTTTAGCCATGTGAGATGAGAGCAAGTCTGGGGTTTCTTCCCACACCTCCCATCTGTGGCCTAAAATGACCCAATAATGTCCCTGTAAAAGCTGCTCACACGCTCCTTTGGGCTTCGCTGGGGAATCTCTTGTTCAGCCCCTTGTTATCCAGAGGATGGGGCTCAATTCACAGTGGGTTTGGTGCAACAGTTGGGAATTCTCTTTCACATGCAGAAGCTGGAAGCCTGGTGTTAAGGAGTTAGGTGATGGTTGGACTGGAAAGGTCTTTTCTGACTGATTCTGTGATTCTATGCTTGGTGCATGAGTGATGTGCAGCCCCTGACAGCAAGGTAATCAGACACACAGAAAAGTAGCATGAATCACAGCAAACCCACAAATGCCAGCTCCCAAACTCTAATCTAGGCATGCTGCCAAGGTTTAAACTTGCACACATCTTTGCTGTTATCTGCTACAGTGGTTACTCAAATATAAATATGAATATCATGACAGTAGTGATTCACTCTCCTTATTATGAGCAGAGCAGATATATAATGATGACATCCACCTAATTTACTCTTGCATACCAGGACACAACTGCTCCCTATCCCCCCTCATTCCCCCCCCCATCATTCTGTGGTTCACCAAGAAAAAAAAAAAAAAAAAGTGATATTACACCCAAAAACTCTTGGGTTAAAGCTGCTTAACATAAATGAAGTTCCCATTTCATTAGGAAGCAGGACAAGAGTTTTTTCTGCTCTATACAGGGATTTCCAGTGTTGCCTTGGGAAATAGCTTCCTCCTTTGCTTTTCCCTAGATGCAAACAAACACTTCTCATTTTAATCTGCCAGATAAAAAATTGTTTCAACAAGAAAAAGATTTATTGGGGGTTGATTTGATTGCTGGGTTAAATCACTGAAAATCAAACCCTCAGGACCAGCAGGGTCATGATTAATCTAGTGACCTCAACACAGGCATGACTCAAATTTAGGAAGGTAGAGCATAAGGAGCAAGTTTTGGCTCTGCAGTGTAAATTGGGATTTTGGTTGGGGATTTTTTTGCTCAGGGATGTAATTACAGCATAGATGGATCAGCATGTGGACTTTGGTGAGGCAAGTAATACACTTGCTGCACTATTCCACTTTAAAAGGATCTTTTGAGGACTCAAGAACATAATCCAGGGCCATTTACAGTCTTAAAATTACCTTTACAGGGATTAGTTTTCACATTGTGTTAAGCAGCTCTACGTGGTTCTACCACATTTGTTTCTTCCATTAGCTCTTCCATAAGCTCCCAGCTGATCAGCATTTCATGCTCTGTTACTTGAAGATGGAGATGTCTCAAATATGGCCAAACATCTTTATTAATGGGTAAAAGCTCTGATAGATTCAGTACCAAGCTCCCCTAAGGTACACTGCAGTAAAGACTAAAAGCAAAGTGCCACAGTGGTGCTTCATCACCTTTTCTCCTTATTTTAGCAGAGGCTTGGGCCAGGCTTCAGAGAGGCTCAGTGGACACCCATGTTATGAACCATTTCACATGGGTTTTCCTTCCTCTGTACCTTCAGGTAGTCTCATGCCACTCACTACCTCTGAGCCAACAGCTCTTAGGGGTTGGAGAAGCCCAAAAGATGTCCAGGTTTCTGTCAGGTAGGTCTTCTTTCCTCAGGCTGATATGTCTGAGCCACCTTCTGTTAACTTAGCTGTAGGCTTTGTACAAGTCAATAATTTATAGCACAAGTTGTGTATTAGCAAAGACCATGTATGGCTGAGTCAGTGGCAGAATAAATATAGAATCATAGAACGGTAAGGTTGGAAGGGACCTCAAAGATCATCCAGTTCCAACCCCCTGCCATAGGCAGGGACACCTCCCACTAGCACAGGTCACTCAAGGCCTCCTCCAACCTGGCCTTGAACACCTCCAGGGAGGGAGCAGCCACAGCCTCCCTGGGCAACCTGTGCCAGTGTCTCACCACCTTCACTGCAAACAACTTCCTCCTAACATCCAGTTTCAATCTCCCCTCTGCCAGTTCAAACCCATTGCCCCTTGTCCTGGCATTGCAAGCCCTTGTCAATAGTCCCTTCCCAGCCTATCCTGGCTAACTGCCACATGCTGAGCTGCTCTTCTTAGCCCACCCATGGCAACCTTGGTTTCTGACACCATCACGTGTGAACTATTTGCTGAATCTTCTTTCCTTGGACCTTTAGTGGGACCACCACATTTCCATAGCATGTGTGTGAAGAACCTCTAGCTGATGGCTACCAATGGTGCATAAATCCATTTGATGTGATCTTCTTTTCCATTATATTCTATGATAACACTGTGCCTGGTGTTTATGGCATGCTCCATGAGGGCTGTTCCACATTTTCCATAGCATGTGTGTGAAGAACACATTTGATGTGATCTTATTTTCCATTATATTCTTTGATAACCAGTATCTGAAGGGGACCTACAGGAAGGCTGGAGAGGGATTATTGACAAGGTCTTGCAATGCCAGGACAAGGGGCAATGGGTTTAAACTGGCAGAGGGGAGATTTAGACTGGATGTTAGGAGGAAGTTGTTTGCAGTGAGGGTGGTGAGACACTGGCACAGGTTGCCCAGGGAGGTTGTGGCTGCTCCCTCCCTGGAGGTGTTCAAGGCCAGGTTGGAGGAGGACTTGAGTGACCTGTGCTTGTGGGAGCTGTCCCTGCCTATGGCAGGGGGTTGGAACTAGATGATCTTTGAGGTCCCTTCCAACCTTACCATTCTATGATAACACTGTACCTGGTGTTTATGGCATGCTCCATGAGGGCTGTTCCACATTTTCCATAGCATGTGTGTGAAGAACCTCTAGCTGATGGCTACCAATGGTGCATAAATCCATTTGATGTGATCTTCTTTTCCATTATATTCTTTGTGCTTGGTGTTCCATGCTCTCATGCTCCATGAGAGGTGTTTGAAAGACTTGCTCGTTGCTGAGCAGAGGAGGGTTCTTCACCTCCTACACAGAGCACTGAAGAGCTTTCATCTAGGAAGGTTTTTCTCATCCCTACTACCTCTCTCATGTGCAATGGTGGTAAAAGTTCTGTCTCCTCTTGTCACAAGTGAATGGATGAATCTCCTTGGTCTTTGCCTCTCAGTCTTTTGGAAATCAAAAAGAAAAAAAAAAAGCTTCTGAGCAGCACTCAACTCCTAGGGTTTTTTTAAATGAGTCACTTAGCATAAGAGCAGAACATTTGCCTAAGAGGGTTTTAGTCCAAGAGTGACTTTTCATATTTAATTGATCTGTATTGTTCAATTAAGGAGATGTATAATGCCCTTTGTTGTGCATGTATGGCTGGAAGTAGAAATGAATGAAATATGAAGTACAGCAGAAGACTAATTTCAAACAGAATCAGCTCTTAGCCATGCACAAACCCAGGCCTTGATATGCTTCAGTAAACAGGAATTGTGTAAGGACATCAGATCGTTACTCCTGACATGCAAATTAATCTGAATTAGAATATTTCTTCTTATTCTGGCTAGAACTCAGCAACGTTTTTGCTCCGAGTCAGATTTATTGCCATTTTCGACTCCTCAGTTAATGTTTAAAAGGATTTCAGGGTGTTACAAGTCTCTGGAAGGAGCTCGTTGGGGCCTCAAAGTCCCCCTGTGGTTTCCCAAATCCAAGGGCGGTGTTGAGAGCGAGGAGCTCAGCAGAGCAACGTGGCAGGAACAAACATGAGCGACGAGGATCCCGCAAAGTGACAGAGATCCCAGAGAGCGGCACGGATCCCAGAGAGCGGCACGGATCCCACAGGGTGGCAGCACTCGACCCACTTGGCTCCAGCTACGGCCGGATCAGTTTCAGCCCCGGCTGGGGCTGGTGCATCCTGCAGCGCATCCTGCAGTGTATCCCGCAGCGCACATCCCGCAGCGCATCCCTCCCAGTCGGGAGCTTCGGGAGTGCACTCCTCTGTGTGGGTCCAGGCGAGAGCCAGTACCAGCTTGCAGGATTTTTAATGGATTTGGGATTTTATGCCTATATCCCGAATCCCAGACTTTACGGCATAATTTCCACAGGATTCCGAAGTCTGAGGAATCCTTAAAAAAAAAAAAAAAAAAAAAAGGGAAAAAAAAAAAAAAAAAAAAAAAAAAAAAGAAAAAAAAAAAAAAAAAAAAAAAAGGGAAAAAAAAAAAAAA
>WBNM01013109.1:16121-26186 GCA_013399055.1 Ramphastos sulfuratus | reverse complement strand
TTAAAAAAATCCTCTAGGGACTAAAAGATTGTTATTCAATCCCATAATTCTGCTACCTTTTCATAAACTCATGGCCAGGCCAGCTCGCTCTCCTTTCCTTCCCCTCCAGCCCTTGCGTCTGGCTGGAGCTGCTTTATCAGGACAAACATGTAAGGAGTAAGCCTGGTTTGGGGCCTCCAGAGGCTTGTGTTTAGGTCTCTTGGATGGCAGAGGCATGGGGCTGAGGGGGAAGACTGGAGCACTGAGGATTATAGATTTAGTTTTGGGTTGGGAGAAAATTCAAGGGGGTTCACTATGGATTTTGTACCTGCCTTGTAGTTTCTGTCTGTAACTCTCTCTCCAAATATAATTCTTTTTTCTTCAATTCATTTGAGAGCTTCATTCTGTCAGTTCCTTAAACCCACAAGAACAATAAAACACTAGGTCCCTTAAACACCACAGGTAAGATGACTGCACCAAACAATACAAAACACAATTGCATTTCAGATGGGGCATTTCTACATTTAAAACCACAAATATCATTAAGTTATGAAAAAATGTAAAATGATGGCTTAAGAATTCCTTAGCTATACTGGGTAGCTCCTCACAAGTAGAGCTTCTCTAAATTCTTGTCTCTAATTCCCTGACCTTTCTGTTGGAATTGATATCACATTTAACTCTGTGCCAAGGTCACGTTGCATCAAAGCAGCACTGAGAAATCCAGTTCAAGTTTTGGGACAGGTCTGATGACCTTTCATGTATCTATTGTGTTTTCTACCAGAATTTTCCTAGCTGCTCACAGGACTTATTGACTGCCTGTACAATTGGCCAGGAAAGACAATGGAAAAGGACAGAGCCAAACATCAGGAATTAATAAATAATTACAGAGTAATTACAGTATATTTAATTATATAATGTAATTATGTTATAATATTATATTAAAAGTTACTATTCCTCTATTATTGATAGTTATATTATTATTACTCTTAAAACAATTTTTTGAACAAAAAATAAATCCGAACTAATCATATCTATTTCCTTGTGGCTTTATTTTGGGGTCTTTTCTGACATGAGTTGCTCTAACCTGGAGAACAAGTACAGAAATTTTTTTTGTGATTAATAACAAATGTTGTCCACTATTAACCTATTAAATGTTAAAATTTGCTGTATTTCAAGCAGTAACTTGTTTTGCCTCAGTAAATAGATTGCTCTTTGTATTCAAGAGCAACTACACACATATCACACTGAGGGTTTTCTTGTTTCATTTTTTCCTTTCCAGAAAATTTACATAAATCCAGTACTTTGAACACATGAACCGAAATAATAAAGACAGAAAGCCATGCATGGAGAAATACCACACAATTTTTTTTCGTTAGACATGAGTTGTATGAAAAAGTATAAATCATGTGTAACTGCCAAAAAAAAAAATCTTCAAAGAAACTTAAACCCTAATCTTTGTAAGTTCTGCAGACACTCAACAACATACTCAAAAGTATGTCAAACTGGACTACACACAACTTTCAGATGAAAGAAACAACCTAATGAAATTCTACTGTTTTTATCAGGAGATAAAAATCCTGATATTTAACATCTGTTTCATTTTCTCTTTATCTTTGCTATATATATGAAGACTGTATTCAGTTTCCAGTTTGAGTATACACACCTTCCTGTGAAACTCAATGCCAAATACTTTTTCCATAGCAGGAAGGAGACTCTTACAAAAATCCATAAACAACACAAGAATATTTGCATATTAAGTTAGCATTTATTCTGTGGTGTAAGTTTGAAAAAAAATTAGTTCTCTGTATACTCTGGTTCCTTTTATACCATGGCTACCATTCATGTTTACATATCAAATGCAGTATTGCGGAAAGCAAAGGTTTATTTTCCTCCACTGTTGACCTCTATTAAGATAAAAAAAGCACCTCTCATTTCTATTCCTTATAAGTACACAAAGCACTGCTTCCAAGTTATATGCTATGGTTCTCTAAAGGTACACAACCAAAAACTTACCAACTTCGTTAAAATCTTCAAAACTGATCATCCCTGTTGCTTCTCGGTCATAATCTTTAAGTATTTTCAGTACATCAGCTTTTTTCACATCAAACCCCAGAGCTCTCATTGCCACCTTTTGGAATAAAAATGGAAGTGCAACCACATGTGAACATCATTAAAAGATTTAGCAGCTTTCTTTCTATTTTCAGTATTTGCCTTCTTGCCCAAGAAAGAAGGTATGTATCAGTGGTGTAGCATCAATAAAGATAATAAAAGGGAAAAAAACACCCCACCTTTGGATATAAAAATCTCTTAAACTTACTATGAGCAAATGGAACACCAAATTACAGTGAAAAAGCAATGTCAGGGATTTCAACATACTGGACCAAATGCTACTTACAAAAACAGATTTGTTTTCCTAATTTCCAACAACAATTCAAGTACTGCTACTTTTTCAAAGCTAAAACTGCAAATCATTATCCAAACTATTTTTCAGTATCCATATTAAGTGTGTTCACGGATTTACAAGCCCTCTTATCAGTGACTTTACAGTTTTTCCAGTGAACAGCATAAAATAACCAATTTTATTCTTGTTTTCCATTAGGTTAGGAGTTCACGTTTAGTTTCCTGTTTTAATTATCACAGTATAAGCAAGGTTGGAAGAGACCAGCTTCTGAGCATACACTACTTTTGACTTCCTCCAAACTGATGAATGTACAGAAGAGGAAAACCACAATCCTACTGGATATAGCAACTTTTAAAAAACTATGCTACATGCTGATTTGAAAAGGATATAGTTGTCTCCCTTATTTATGTTCTTCTATAGCATTACCTTCAAAGCCACAATATTTAAGACAGCTAAGAAACAGCTTTTTTTTTTTTGTCTATTTTGACATATCAAAGTGCACTAACAGTCCCAAAACAGTCCCTCAGTACCACCTCACTCACTGTGGCTTCTAGCAAAGATGAAACACCTGAACTCTGAAATAAATAGAAGGGAACTGTTGTCCTCAGACATCCCTGTAACAGCAATTAAAGTCAAAAGAACACTGAGGGGTTTTTTTTGCCTCATTTGAGTTAACTTGTGGAGACTGGATGCTGACCCAGCAGGCAGGATTTGGTGTCAGACAGGGAACTACTGGAGAGAGTCAACCAGATGCTGAGGGGACTGGAGAATCTTTGTGAGGAGGAAAGGCTGAGACCTAAGGCTGTTTAGCCTGGAGAAGAGCACACTGAAAGGAGATCTTACCAATGCTGATCAATATCTGAAGGGCAGGGAACAAGGGGATGGGACTAGAATCCTCACAGTAGTGCCCAAGAACGCGATGCGAGGCAGTGGGCACATGCTGGAACTCAGGAGGTTCCTTCCATCAGAACAAAAGGAAAAGCTTCTTTGGTGTGAGAGTGCTGAAGCCCTGAAGCAGGCTACCCAGAAAGGTTGTGAAGTCTCCTTCCCTGAAGAGATTTTAAACCTGCCTGGATATCGTGATCCTGGGCACCCCTTGGTGAGTGACCCAGCTTTGGGTTGGACTTGATGATCCCCTGAGGTCCCTTCCAGCCCCCATCATGCTGAGATTCCTTCCCAGAAGAATCACATCCAGTACGTGATAGAAACACTGGTCTCTCCAAAGCCACTTTTTGTTCTTCATAAAGTATAAATATTTCAGTTTTTAATCTAATTAAAGATATTCTAATAAACTTCACATATTATTTCTAGAGAATTCCAGATGGGAGGACTGACTAGGAAAGACTGCCATCCTAACCTCTGTTAGCCAATCACAATAAACAGAAGACTCTTCCCTTGGAAGGATAGCTGCTGAGCCACAGCACGAAGAACAAACAGCATACCTCATCCCACAATCCATCAGCTCCCCAATAAATGAGAAGGTAAGTTCTGGCTTGCAGTCGGCAGTTTTATGTATTTTATTTACAGCTTTTACCTAATCATCTGAAACCTGCGGATTTTCACAATACCAAGCTTTAGATTACATAGTGCCTTGAAACAGAACCAAACAGCATTTCATGAGCTTTTGCCACTTAGTCCAAGACAAATCCTGGGGAGCAATCAGACCAATATTATGTATAATGCTGCAGCAGTTGTGTTACTGCGTCAAGTATATAGTGTAGGAAGAGGACCTCATCCCTACACCAGTGCAGTACACGCTCCCCCCACTCCTTGCCTCAAATATCCTTACTCTTTCAGTCCACCAAGAGGTCTTTAAACACAAAACATATATTTTAAAACTCTAAGTGATCTAGAATTAAACATCTTAAAAACTTATTATGACACAGATATGTATTGTATGCCATAAAATTGTTTAAAGGAAAAAATTTTACCTTCAGTTCATGGTAATTTATTGCTCTATCTTTGTCTGTATCAAACAACTCAAAGGCATCTTTAATTTCTTGCTTTTGTTCCTCAGTGAGTTCTCTTCTTTTCTTCTTTTTACTTTTTTCTACTGAAAGCTCATTCCTATGTAAGAAGAAAAAAATTAAGTGTAATTGATTTCTAGTTATTTGCTGGGAAAATACAATTGTAGGAAACATTTTCCACAGTAAGAAACTCACCATAATTGCACAGATCATTACCTTCTTTGTTCAGCCTCTTCTCAGCTTGTCCTCTCAGTTTGAAATAATGCTTGAAATAGACAATTATTCTGTGAAAACTGACTAACACCTCCACTCCCCCATCCAGGATAAAATCAGCACAGGTATTTTGGTTAGTTAAGTACAACAACAAGAGGGTAGAAAAACTACCAATCAAAAAAGAAAACTAGACTAGCAGTTGAAATGATACAACTCTGGAAAACACTTGTATTTCTGAACTGTAACTCAGAAGAAAGAATTTGAGGCAGACAGGCCACAGGAGGCTTAAGCAGGGCAGACAACTGGGCTGTCTGGCTACTAAGGTAGGCATTAAGTGCCACAATCAGCTTTGTTGCCTGTAACAGTTCTTAGACAAATAGCATTTGAGGATTTCTCCTTCACAGCACAAATATACACACTGCTCTAAAGGGGCTTTGCTCTGTTTTGACCAAAAGACACAAGCCCTCCAGATCAGCACATCTTGCTCAGAGAGGGTCCTCTTCTTGGCTAGTCTAGAAGGATGATTAGGTTTTCAGATAACACACAGAAAATACATGATTCAGGGGAACAACAGTAGGAAAGGACTGAAAAGAATGGAACTGGCTAGAAAAGGCTTAGTTTTGCTTTAACTGTGCTATATTCACATCAATGAGATGAACTACTGTGAGTGGGAGAGTGGAATGGGGTAGGGGTGGGGAAGGGGATCCAAGTGCTGATATTCACTATCCAGAGGGTTGTTACAGAGAAGACAGCAACAGGTGTCCCTTAAAGGAGGGCAGTGGAAAGGATAAGAAAAATTACAAAATGCAAGAAGACAAAATGCAGCTAGACCCAAGGGGAAATATGTTCCCAGTATGAGTGTTTACGTGCTGCTACAGTTGTTCTGCAAGACCGAAGAATCTCCATCATCAAACATTATCGGAATCCAATTGGAAAAGGTGCTAGTAACCTCATTCAGTTTTGAGTCAGACCTGCTCTGAGCAGAAACCTGGACTAGATGACTTCCAGAAGTCCTTTCTAACCTAAATCATTGTGTAATTAAGATTATTCTCTCAGAAAAAGGCTTTTTACACTCATTTGTTTATTAATACCAGAGTTAAATTGCATGCTGTGTCACCTACTGTAAAATGCATTAAAAAAAAATTAAAAAAAAAATCACTGATGAGTAAAGCGAAGGCTGCTTTACAAGGATATTTATTTTCCTAATCTCCTGTAACAAGCTGCTTTTCCTTCTCCTAAGGATTTGCTAATTTTCATCAAAACTAAAGATTAAACACACCTGGAATTTAACTTTCAGGAACCACCAAAGCTAAACCAGTAAAGACTCCAAATACAGACAAGTGCAAGCTATGCAAGCTGGACCTGTCTCAGATCACTATATCATCAAAGAAAGAGAAGTCCTTAGCAGACCAGCTAGGACAGCATTTCACTCAGGCTTTGAATTACTATAGCTTTTGAAAGGACCAAAATAACTCTGAGCTGGCTATATAATAATTAGGGTTGGCAGAGTAGCAGCTCAGATCCAGCGAGACTGTATTTTGTGAGCTGTGATGACAAAATCCATTTAGAAGTCTGAAAGCAGATTAATGCCCACTTCTTCTGGAAGAAGGATCTATCTACTCAAGTGTTTATTTAGCACTCAGCATAAAATATTTTTTTTTTTCAAAGGAGAAAGCGTTACTTAAACGTAAAGGCTTTAGTGACACTTCTACAACCACTTTTACCATATGAAGTGTGAAGTTCTCAGACTGAAAAACTAAGGAACACATATGCCATATATACATATTATGTGTAAGACAAGGATTTGCCAGGGATAGAATTCACAAGCCAAGTCTCTTTATACAGCAGTTATTGAATTAGAATTTAAAAACAACGCCAAACT
Organism: Ramphastos sulfuratus; assembly: GCA_013399055.1. Taxonomy (NCBI): domain Eukaryota; kingdom Metazoa; phylum Chordata; class Aves; order Piciformes; family Ramphastidae; genus Ramphastos; species Ramphastos sulfuratus. The sequence continues at coordinate 19,744 of WBNM01013109.1, read as the reverse complement.
CAACAGCCTATCTTAATGCCCATTAAAAGGTTTATATAAGGTGTATTACTTTAGACAACCCAGAAACGAACCCCTCAAAGCCGGACGCGACGGGCTCTTCCCTCCCTCGGTGAACAGACGGCTGCCAGCCCCAGTCCACCTACGATTACCCCTCCGAAGGGATCAGACATAAGCGGCTGGCGATTGTGAATGACCTCCACTGGCACGGCCAGCGCCCAGGCCCTACTCGGCCTCATCCCGCTTTCCCCCGACATATCCCCGACAGGATAGCGAGGCCCTGAGGGCCCCGGAGGGCTGGCCTCTAGCACAGCCACTCGCCGCGCTCCAGAGCCCCTTAGGGAAATCGCTCAGGCTCGTACCGACCTCAAAGCCAAGCTCATGCTGCCGCCGTCCGCGCCGGCCAGGGCAGGGCAGGGCTCAGCCTCACGGGGCGAAACCGGACCAGATAACACCACCTCTTCCACTCCTCACGGGCCTACTGCTCTCCCTTCCCCTTAGAAACGCGGCACGACGCCGGCGCCCACCAACCCGCGCCCCCCTCGCCACGCTACCTCATCTTGATTGGGGCGCTGGAGGCAATCTTCCCGCCTCCTAGGGCTAGACGGTTGCTTATTGGCTAATGTTTGCGACTCGAGGTGGAGTTTTGGTGTGAGGGGCCGTTGCCCAAGATGCAGCGCAGTTAGGGCAGAGGTCAGGGCGGGGCGAAGGTTATTGCTGGTAGGATATGGTGACTTTGCTGGACTTGTTTGTATTTTAACACGGCTGGCAGGCTCTCAGGGGCACCTAGGATCGAGTGTGTCGTCTCCGCTCGCCCCTCTCAGTCCTGGTATGCTGGGCTGTGACACAAAGCTCGGGTGCTGCTCCTCCACCGCCGAATCGAACGCCGCCATCTTGAGTGTGCGAACACGGCGGGCTGTGGAGAAGCGGTCTCAGACGGCGGTCCTGCTTACCTGGACGGGGAAGCGGGCACTGTGTGCGCGGCGGAAGCTGTCGGCACGCCTGGGTATTGGCAGTGCATTGTAAACGGGGCCTGGTGTCTTTCAGTTGAGAGTCGTCACTCGCTGTGCACCCTTGAGAATAGCGTCTGGGAGCTCTCTATTAGCTGCAAAGCGCGGGGGGAGATGCGGTCCGTAAGCATATTCTTGCAGTATGTATATGCACATGATATTCAGAGCTTACGGATTTTTATCAAGCCTTTCTGACATTGTACTTCTTTTGCCTTCCTGACAAAGTGGAAGTAACTGGTATTACATGAAGGGTGAAGANCTCAGCTAACCAATTCCCCACAAAGACCTTAATACATAATTCCAGTTCTCATTTACATTAATATGTTTGTGCTTTGCAAACCATCAAATGAGCCAGTGTTGCATGCTCGGTGAATACAGGAAATGCGCATTGATAACATTGAGAAAAGGTGCTGCTTCTGCTTTGTCAGTGACAACAGATGTGCCTTCATGTTCCAGATTGACTCAGCAGACTCATAACCACTGTTGAAGCAGCATAATCTAGTGTTAGGTGGATGATGTGGGTGTTTAAATCTTACGTCAGTCTGACGAAATTCACAGGAAAGGCTCAGGCAGTGAAAAATGCCTTTGGACACTTCAGTCCTGCATGTTTCGGGAGTCACAACATATCTTGAAGGTGTTCTACAACTGCAGATACATCGTTTTCCAGTGATAAATCAGTAGCAGGTTGACCTTGAGTATACGTTGAATGTGAAAAGTCAGATTCAGTAGATACGCTTAAGAGACATTTTTTTGTTAATATTGAGACAAAAAGTTTGTATGGCTGTTTTGTGTTATATCTGCTCCATAGATCAATGATACAGAGGCACCGTCAGAAGTTTGTAATTCACCTCGGTTAACAGCAGCTCTGTAACTGAAAGCATAAACTACTGGTAGGGATTACCCTCAACTGTGCTGTAGTGAGATTTTTTATGAGAAGGTTTTAATTTCACACTTTGCTGTTTAAATATGCCTGCAATTAAATGCCTTCTGAGCAGTTGTATACTTGCTTTCAAATCTTATTTGTTTCCTCAGTTTAAGACAGGGAGTTGGGTACAAATTCTCAGGGTCTCAGTGGTGGTAGCTTTGTGGTTAGGCCACAAAGGTCACATCAGGGAGGTAGATACTGTATATTAAGAGAATAAGCAAATATATCTGCAGATCAATTCTTTTATGCTTCATATAATATATTTACATGTCTGAGAGAAAAAGAAAACTTTAAGTGAGCATTGAGAACACAAACCAAGAGTGTGTATAGGGGCAACATCATGGTCCTGAGTGTACCAACAACCCTGAATTGTCTGGTCTCCTGTTGGACCCGTATCTGCACCCTGTTTGCCCCGAAGTTACTTGGCTCCTGCCTGAGCTGTTTTGCTGCTGCTGGCTTAGCTGGGCTTTGTAACCTGGCCTTGAACTTCAGTCATTGCCTTACAGTTGGCTGAAATTTGCTGCATTGTTGACAGGTCTGGTTAATGTGACCATCCCTACACACTATGGGGAAGTCACTATCCCTGGCTGTACTGTGGTTGTCCTTGTCTTCCAACTTGCAATGGAACACCTCTGTCCTTGATACTCCTTGGTGAATGGACTTGGATACTTGATATGAAACGACCTTCTGGGTATGCTTCTGGGAACTGGAGATACATGTTCAGGTCCCTATTTATAAATTTAGAAGATGAACTAGAAAATTACCTTCTGGCATTTGGGGCCAAGCAGCTTGCTATGACATCAGTGAGAAGAGATCTATATCTGACTAAGCGCTCTCTTCTGGCCTTCAACACAGAAGCAGCTCTCCTCTTGCTTGTTTCCTACTAGTAGGAAGCTTGCTGCCTTTGTGAATGCCACCTCTAAGTGTTGAATCCTTGCTGAAGTGAGACCAAATCCTCCTCCAGTGGTTTCAGATGATAGACGTAGGAGTTCTTCTGCTGGCATACCATGGTGTTCTGAGAAAGGGGCACACAGCCTGGTCTGTTTTAATCATTTCCCATGCCTAACCTGGCTAGGTGGGCTTGAAATCGTAAGACAATTAAGGTCTACAAAAATCCACAGGAATGGATACATCCTGATATTCTCTGCCTCTGAATTGGATTATTCCAACCAGACTCATTTGCAAGTGTAGGAAGGGAGAGTGTTCATTTACAGCCCTCAGTGTTTGAACTGATGCTCTTTATCTTTACATGAACTGTGTTAAACATCCCTTCAGGGCAGAAGGTCTCCAAGCAGAGATTCCTAGTGCAGCTGGTGCTGTCATTAATACTGTTCCTCATGCCTCTGTAATGCTAGCTTAATAAGGAAAATGATAGAATGAATTAGGTTGGAAGGAACTTTGAAAGGTCATCTAGTCCAACCCTCCTGCAGTAAGCAGGCACATCTGCAACTAGAGCAGGTTTCTCAGGTCCCCATCAAGCCTGACCTTGAATGTCTCCAAGACTGGGGCTTCTACCATCTCCTAGGCAACCTGGTTTGGTGTTACACCACCCTCACAGTAAAGAACTTCTTCCTAAATGCTACGGAAGGGGTAATTAATTACTGCAAGGTGATATTTTTAAAATATTAATATATAGTTTATTAATATTAAATATTCAGAACTCACGGCACTCCGATCACCAAAATAATAAT